>JAFEMH010003278.1:0-276542 GCA_022495995.1 Adenophora triphylla var. japonica | reverse complement strand
CCTCTCCATTCACCATTCGTGTTCTTATAAGGAACGTTGTGTTCTAGGATTTCGGATATGTACGGATGCGGGCGCGGGCTTTGCCCTTCATCCTGCGGAGTATCCGGGCATTGGCACAAATGCATCTTACAAGTGACACCTCGTAGGGAGTCTCCATCTCCATTAGTATCCGATCCGCATTTCTGGCGGTCCTTCATTGTCGCTTGGTGACAACCAACCATTGTGGCTTGGTTCATTTTGGGCATGATTGTTCCAGATTGATTAAGTGCAGGGCCTTCAGTTGACTCTTCACTCGCCATCTCGTCATCGTCATCGTCATCATCGTCATCGCTTTGTCATCGAGAATCATCTTCCCATTACCACGGGGGATATCACCGAGAGAGAGCGACGGTCAAATCTGTTAGGGAAGAGGGGTACGTGCGTGCCGTGTGAGAGTTGTCATATGCTCCCATTCCGGAAGTGATGGTAGCTGCTGATTCAGCTTCTCCTCCCGAAATTGCGGGGGAAGAGTGAGAGGGGGCGGCACATATTTGACGCTGGGTAGGATATAGAAGGAATCCTCCTCTTCGATTCTTATTGTTCTCGGGATCATATTCGGGCTCTCCCAAAGCCAATTTGCGAAGTGTACTAGCTCCAGATGCTCTTCGGCCTCTTTGCCGATAAGCCCCAAGACAGTGCCCGCCGGAAGCTTTTCTTGTTCGATTCTTCTCGATTGTTCTAACCATCTTGTGTAAATGGTTCTTTCATGTTCTCGAGCGGAATGACCCAGCTTCTTCGGTATCGGTTTTCCCTTTATCCGAGAAATAGCGGGCCTCGTATTCTTGCAAGGAGTCTCGACATGAGACCAAGATGGGTTGATTCGCTTACGATATCCTCGAGGCCGAGGGGGAATCCGAATTCGGGATCCTCGACGAGATTGGCCACGGGTATTTGGGGACCTTCATCAAGCATCTTCCTGGGCGTGTGAAGATTCTCCGCATTCAATCATATTCACTCGATTATGGTTCCGTGGCAATGATTTTTGATCGTGTTAGGCCACTTCGGGGCCTTCCAACTTTCCTTGCTCTATTAGCCCCCGGATTGCCTTTTTGAGTGAAGCGGCTGCCGCCGATGTCCGTGAGCTTGATGAAAGGCACAATACTTTGTAGTATCCACGGGAGCATTGATTTGGGTTGGAAATTTTCCAAAGGCCGCAGCAAGCCTTCTTTCACCACCCCCTAAAGATGTCATTCAGGGGCATTCCAAAGTTTTCGAGATTTATGACCCGTGATGCAGGCTCACTGTTTTCCCGGGAGCAAAAGGAGTCGTGTTATTGCATTCTGTCCCGCATAGTTAATCATTTCTTTGCCTTTTAGCAAAGGGAGCCGGGGGCGGTGTTTGCAGGAGGAGCCCGATATACGGTCGTAGGGCAAAGTGCAGCGGCGGTTGCCGGTTTGTAGGCCTTTTTCAAACTTAGCCGCAGAGTTAACCATGGCCCGTAAGTCTCGAGTATGGGAAGTGACCGAGGAGGCTCTCGAGATGTGGTTTCAAGCATGACTGGAAGATGTCCGGTTGTTCCTCTTCGGAAGGAGGGATGGCCATTTCACCGAGTTTGATTCCACCGCTTGTAAAAGTCCCCAACATTCTCATGGAATGACTAGCCTTTTATGAAACATTGTTTGTAGGTCAACCCTATTTGTTTCCCATTCCAAGTTGGCCTTATATTTTTCTCGTGAAGGCATTGGTGATTTGGTCCCATGTGGCCCTGGCTTCGTGTTTCAAGCGGAAGAACCACTTTAAGGCACCGGACTTCAAGGATAGTGAAATAGTCACCATTCCGATTGGTACATCCTTTGGCTTTCATCGCCAAGGTATACGTGTCCAAATGGGTTTTCGGACATGCGGTTCCATCAAAGAGATCCAGATTTGGCATCACGCATTTGTGAGGCAGGGGAACAATGGAGTCAGGTGTAGGCCTGGAAGGCGGACTTTACGCGATCGGTTCGGCGATCTGCGCTTTCATTTCCTTATGTTGTTCCATGAACCAGGCCAGATGAGGGTCTTGTGGCGGAACCATGGCATTCAAGCTAGTGGCCGAGCTAGAGAGAGGAGCTACCACCGGAGGCAGATCGGTGGAGGGAACGGCCGGTCCCGAGGACGTAGGTGAAAACTTGTCCTGGGCCGAGTTACCCTGGGAGCATGAGTAGGAGCCTGAGCAAAAGGGTAGAACCTTGCGGCTTGCTGTGGATTTTCAACTGGCAAAGCAGGTGGGGGCAGCCCCGATGTAGCCGGATAACTTGGATTTCAGTGGGGCCCGTAAGTAGGCTTGAGTGCGGGCCGCTGTCCGGATTGTTGAATTGCATGGCCGCTTGTGGTGAAGGTGTGTAACCCGGGGGTACTGCGGTCCCAGTGATTCGGATGAGACCGGGATGGAGGCTTGGTAACCCATAGAAGTCTCGAGTGAGGAATGGATTTGTGTGAGGAGCTTGAACTAGTACCGCTCGAGGAGGGGCTCATTTTGTGGTCGAGAACCAAGTTGTGGCGGCATTCCGAGCCAGTACATTCTTTGTGAAGGTCCGGATTGATCGATTCCGAACCGAGGAGGGATCCCGATCACCGTGGCATTCCGAGATAGCCCCAACCATGAGGAAGATATTCGTACCGATTTTGCCCCCACCGATTTGTGCCGTCGGCTGCATGGATCCGGTGGTCTCGTGGTTGGGGAGCCGGGCCGACCCGAAAATCGAGGAGCATGGGTTACAGTGAGTGGCACTGCATAGGAGGTGGGTGGCGGCATCTGGTGTAATCAGTGGCGACCGAGAGTGAGGTTTGCATCCTCGTCCTCTTCCACGGTGAAGGTGCCATACGGATTGAGGCCGGCGGCCGTACCGTGACTCTTAATAGCCTCCATAAGGCCGTTTAGCTGTGCTTCCTGCCGTAGCCTCATACGTTCTCGCTAACCGATTCCATTGTTGCTACGTCTCGAGGGGTCCCGGAGGCGGAGTGACGTTATCCCCATCATTACCTGATGCGAGACATTACGAAACCCGGAGTCGGAACAAACGGTGAAGGCGACGATGCGCTTGACTCTTCCCAACCGATCAAACGGTGACCCGGTGCCCGAAACCAAGCTTTGTGCGGAGTGCGGGGAAAGGACATGAAGGTTCGATGTGCAGGAATGGAAGGAGGGTAGGTGTTTGGGCTTTTGGCTCATGCAACATGCGCTTATTTGTTCACGTTTACTTAAAACATGTTTTATTAACCTAATCGGTTGGAAAAAGATTGCTCTTCTTTTCGCAAACTACTCGATTCTGGATCAGTGGGCCCCGTCACTACGTCTATAAGCCCCTCGTATTCCACCCGTATTTCGACCTCCCGGGTGGACGGCCGGCGAGGGTCCTATAGGGCAAGCGGGTCCCACCGACCGAAAGAAAACGATCCTAAAAGTCTGGCGGGTAATCGAGTCTTAACGAGCATTCGATGTAAATTACGGACAAAGCTGACGTCAAAAGTCAAGATCATGTCCGAGGGCTCGACAAAAGGTCGGCATCATTTGGACTGATAAATGTCCGCTATTGATCTTGACTTATCGTCAGTTAAGCCGTAATTAGGCATGGAATAACCGTTAATCCTTGATGACTCAGTGTCAATGCTGGGAGTCGTGTATAATTTGTGCCGCCGAGCCAAAGTCAAGGCGCCGGTCAATATCTTGGTCAAAGTCCGCGGCGGAAAACCGCGTAACTTCGACTGATTAGCGACGATTAGGGACCCGAGAGATATTGAGTCGGTATGCCGACAAAGGCTTGAAAGGAAAGGTCTATACACGGACGGGGGCATGACACGAGACCAGGACTAAAAACCAACCGGGTCTCGGACAAAGTGTGTCACGGACAAGTGCATGGTCGACACGAGGCTCCATGGGATGTTTGGGTAGTCTGTGCTCATCCGAGAGGCGTAATAAGACCAAACGGACCGCGACAAGGATTTCCCGGGTTAAGGACGTAGTGTGCGTGTACGGTCACGTGCGCGTAGTGTGCAAGCGATCTATATTCTTTTTCGAGTAAAATAGAGATTTTTTTATGTGTCTTAAAAATATGATGCATGATTTTTGGAAATTTTCTTTTTTTTTTGAAAATCCTTTTTTTTTTTTTGAATTTTTTTTTTATGAGCACATAAGCACGTAAGCATGAAAATTCCGACAGTTAGGGACATTATTCCGACAGTCAAAAATTTTGACTTTCTCCGAGGCGGCCAAAACAACATGAAAACTGTGCAAAAATCAACACACACACAAAAATGATTTTCAAAGCCGGGACGGAAGCTTGACCCTCAAAAGCTTTTTTTTGAAAACGGTGATACCGGTACGTGGGATTGTTAGACCACAATTTATCCCCGACTCGTGTTAGGAGGCGATAACGGGAAATTTAATGGTTTCCACCAATATACCGAATACCATTTTTTATTAAAAAGCTTAGTCCCCAGCGGAGTCGCCACTGTAACGATGTGTTGCCTTTTTCGCGGGAAAAATTCGATTTTTGCGTTTCTTTGAAAAACCAAATAAAACCGGAAAAAACGGAGTCGCCACGCCATTTTAATTTTGAAGGGCAAAACTTTGAAAAAGCCCGAGATCAGAGATTTAGGTTCGGAGGTCATGTTACGCGTCGGGAAGGACGTTAGTGTGCACTCCGACGCGCCTCGTAAAACGAGTCTTCCAAGCTGAAAATCATTTGTGTGTGTGTGTGTGTGTGTGTGTTTTGGCCAAAATAAGTTGAAACTGGAAAAAGTAAAAATTGGGATGTCTTTTTAAGACTTTAAACTGATCCCATGATTTTTTGGAGAATTTTTGGTTTGAGATTTGGTACTCAAAAAACCTTTTGAAGTTGAGAAGTCACTTCTGCCAGAAGAAAATGGCAGCAGACACCTGATTTTGAAATGGATTCAAGGGTCCTAAAACTTCATAATCTGGATGAACTCAGAGAATGAAAGTTTCTCTAGACTCCTTGAATAAACTTTGTGTGAAAGAAATTTCCATTTTGGAGAAGATTTGAGGGGTCAAAACCTTCTGGAAACCTCAGATATGAGATCTGGATTCCCAGAAGCTGATGAACTAGCCTCTGAAAGAAAAATTGAAAAGAGGAGTTTTACTCACCCAAAAATAAGGTAAAAATATGTCTGGAAAGCTCTGGATGTTGGCTACAAAAAGTGTTTTGTAGTCAACACCAAATTCCAAGTTCATCTGTGTCCAAAAATTAAGACCATGGACTGAGGTCTGAGAAATTTGCTACTGGACAGCAACTTCTCAAGAAAGAAAATATGATTTTAAGGGGGTTTTGCATCCATGCTTGTCCCCATTTCCCTAGGTTTTGGTTAGTGATCACTAGACATTTTAGTGGTGAATCAACTATACCAAACCATCCTTGGGGTACATTAGGACTAAGCATTTCATTTGCTTGGGGAGGGGATTTTACCCTTTGAAATCAAGATTTAGTGCTTGAAAATGGTTTTAGGGTTTTGAAAGTGCATTTTTGCAAGTAAGCAAGAAAAGCTTTGAAAATAATGTTGATCTTTGTAGAAGATCATCCATGGAGATGGTCTTCCATGGTGATCTTCTTAGATCTAGAGAAAAAAGATGAAAGAACTACATTTTGTAGTTTGAAGATGCATGCATGGATGAGATTTAGGGTTAGGAAGAGGAGGGTTTACCAATCTTCCTTGTGTTCTTGAGTGTTTGGCTTAAGTGTATGAGTGTTTAGGGCTTTAATATGAGAGTGAGTGGATGAGTATGAGTTGGGAAAGATTGGAAAGAAAAGGTGACAATTCTTGAGAATTCTCACTGTTTTCTCTCTATATTTCGCCGTAACTTCGTTGCTATTGTGTTCTTCCTCCTTATTTTTGTATTTGGAGGGCTCAATTTATAGCCCTCCCGAAAATGCAAACATGTCCGCGCGGATGGATCGATCGCGTGCCCGTTCATTAATTCCGCCAGGCTTTGGACACAAGGAATAATCTTTTTCAAAATTCAAATTGACCAGCCAGATTATGTTTCCAGCATTTCTATTTGTGGTTTTATTCTTTTGTTTTTCTTTTTTAAGATTCTTTTTAAGGTTTAACCTTAAATAACAATGCCCATTTTACCCTCACTTTGTTAGAAATGTTAGGATAGTTAGGAATTGTTAGAAATGTTATAACTTTCGTTAATTTTATAACGAAAATTCTAACAAGCTCAAATTGGAGCACTTACACCAATGCCTTAAGGAAGAAAATGTGGCAGGATGTAAATGTCTTACCCTTTGATACTTGTATTTTTTGCATTTTTGTTGGCTTTCCTTCTGATCATATGTAATCATTTCGTCTTTGTCTTTACAGATTTGACCCCCGAGTAAGAGGAAAAATTAGCCATGAAGAGGTTGAATCCCATGGAGCTGATCAAGCAGAAATGCCGTTTGGCCAAGAAATCGGGCTTGACGGAGAGGAAGGAGGATGCAAACAGCCGCAACCTCCTGTTGAATGCTCAAGGTGATCATCCCCTTCCCCTCAGAGTGCACGAGGAGGTGGAGGCCGAGGAGAGGGCCTCTGACGGCCAAGAAAATTTATCAACTGCAGAGGGGCATAGCCTCCATGTTGATTCCACCGAGGTAGAGATGGAGCCTCCGTCCGAGGAGATAGGTCTCGTACAAAGGCGCTCCAGCTCCAAGAGGCCTCAAAGTGCCTCTGCCGAGGAGCCACAAGCTAAGCGTGCTGCCGGGGAGCCTTCCAACCCCCAAGATCCTCCCGTCCTCACCATCCAGAATATCAAAACTTCAGAAGAGGCCGAGGAGCTTGCTCGGAGCCTGGCTGCCAATGTCCCTCGTCTGAAGGGCCTTCCTTTGCATGCCAGGAAGGGCCCCCTATTGAGGTTGGGCCGAGCTCCCGTCCAGAGGGCCATGGACGAGGACGCTTATGACGCCCTAGTGAAAGAGAGGCCAAGTAGGGAGAACTTGCTCTGCCGCAAGGGACTTATGCTGGCTGAGGTAGCTATCTCGTATATTTAGTCTGGTTGATTTCATTTGTGCTTGTTAAAGGCTTAACACAAACTTATCTTGTAGGCTGCCAGCATCGCGGCGTATGAAAATGTCTTGGCCAAGGCTCAAGAAAAACAGGTGCATGACGCCAAGGCTGCTCACAAGAAAAGTGAGACCGAGAAGGCTACTCTGGTTGAGCTGTTGAAAACCAAAGAGACCGAGCTGGAGGCGGCCAAAGCCAAGGTAGAGGCCGAAGTGCTGAGGGCCGGTGATGAGAGGGCTAAGGCCGAGGAGCTCCGTACGAAGGCCGAGGAACATCTCCGGCAGATGTAAGCCGAGCTAACTGAGGCAAGGAAGGCCAAGGCCGAGGTCCAAATGAGGGCCGAGGAAGCCGAAGCCAAATGCCGGGGTTACGAGGCTACCCTTGTTACCAGGGAAGAGGCGGCCGTGACCCATTTTAAGGAGATCCAAGCCTTCCAGGACGCGTTGGATGAGAAGACTGCCACCATGTTCGAGGATGGCTACCTCCATCTTGCTCGCCGTCTCCTGGCTGACCCCACCACTGGCTTGGATATCAACAAGATTGCTCTGCTGATTAGCCAGAATCAGTATGACGAGGAGGCCAGGGTTCTTCACCACCTGGTTCCGTCTGTGGATCCCGGCAACCTCACAGCCTTGGTGGAGGCGATTCAAGACGAGGGAGAGACCGAGGACATGGAGGCCGAGGTCGGGGGAGGAGAGGCCGAGAAGACTGACGCTGGGATTAAACAGACTATCCCTCCTCCCCCCAATGCTACGATGGAGGAGTGGCTAGATAAGCCCTTCGACGATGCCCAGTATGTTTTAGGATTTTTCTTTCTTTTTTGAGTGTAATAGTTGGTAGGACTTGTACTTCCTTTTGAATATCAATGAAAAAGTCCCTTTGTCTCAATTCATGCTTGCGTTTTAATGAATTGTTTTGAGTGTTTGTTTGTACACTGTATATACACAAAACTTGTAAAAGGGGGAAAGTCAAGGAGAGTCCCTCGTCCCCAGTTATAAAGTTGTTAGGCCGAGGTGAGGTCCTTCGGCTTTGATGGTACTTTTAAGTCGTATAGGCCGAGGAGGGTCTCCTCGGCTTTGACTGTTAGGTGATTTCTTTTTTTTCGTCTCCTTATGCCGAGGAAGATGACCCGTGCACAGGTTTCAGACGTGATGCCTTTTAGTTGTAATGACAAGGTATTTTCTTGTCTTGACATGAGGCCAGTCAATAGGCCGAGGAGAGGTCCTCGGTCTTGACTATTTGATCCTTGTAATCCTTGAATCAAGGCGGACCCTTGTCAGGATGTAAGGTAAGCCAGTAGGTCGAGGGAGAGTCCTCGTGTTGGCTGTCAGGAACCTAAAGTCATTGAGTCAAGGCGGACCCTTGTCAAGACGTAAGGCGTATGTTTTGAAGAGTCGGTGATAAGATCCTCGTCTTCAGGTGTTTGTGTGAGGAGTTGATAGTTGATTTGCATGTTGGAAGAAACTGCTTTCGTAAAACTGAAACGTGATTACATCGAACTGCAATCCTATCAAACTAAAAAGTAAAAGACTGAAAATGAGAAACTAATCTATTACAATAAGAATTAGACTAATGATAGTATTTCCGAAGATTGTCAGAATGCCACGGATGCTTGAGATCCTTCCCCTCCTTAGTCTTCAATCTGTAGGTTCCCTCTCGAATGACTTGAGTGATGATATAGGGACCTTCCCAGTTCGGGGAGAGCTTATTTTGTTCTGCCTTCCAACCAGTTGCCTCAATTTTTCTAAGTACCCAATCACCCACTTAGAATACTCTTCTGATGACCCTCTTGTCATGATATGCCTTGGTCCTTTGCTTGTAGTTCACCATCCTCATCTGTGCAGCTAGTCATTTTTCATCTATCAGGTCTAGGTCTAGGAGCCTGTTAACCTTGTTGACTTGCTCATCGTAATAGGAGTTTCTCACAGTAGGGATGGCCATTTCGGCTGGTGCCATAGCCTCAGAACCGAAGGTTAGTGCGAATGGGGTTTCCCCGGTTGGGCCCCGGGTGGTTGTGCGAACAGCCCACAAGGCTAGGGGAAGTTCGTCCAACCATCTACCCTCGCGTCCTTCAAGGTTCTTGGTAAGGGCTGTTAGGACCAGTTTATTGGCGGCCTCCGCTTGACTGTTGCCTTGGGGTCTGCTAACTGATGATTTTAGTCGAGGAATGTCGGAGAATCTTTGGCACTTGTCACATTTTCTAACATAGGCGTGCGCGTCCTCCCTTAGGTTTGGCCAGTAGTAACCTAGCGAGATGATCTTGTCGGCTAAGGTTCTGGCCCCCGGGTGTCCGCCGCAAACGCCTTCATGTACTTCTGCCAAGAGGTTCTCAATTTCCTTGGGGTAGACACACCTTAGCAGGGGCTTCGTGAAAGATCTTCGGTAGAGGACTCCGCTCATCACAACGAACCTTGGGGACCTCTTCTTGATAAGTTTAGCTTGCGCCTCATCTTCCGGGAGTTGGCTCTTCTCGATGTAGTCAATGTAGTCATCGATCCAGCATCTCTCCTCTCTATCTAGGAGCATGACTTGTAATCTTTCATACGCAGGTTCCTCAGCATAAACTACATATGGATTGGTCTTAGACTTAGACACATCCATGGTTGCTAGTTTAGATAGAACGTCTGCGATTTGGTTGTCTTCCCTGCCTATTTGCTTGAGTTCAAAAAATTCCATCTTCTTCGTCATGTCCAGGACAAGGTCTCTATATTTGGCAAGGGTGGGGTCTTGGGTGTTATACTCTCCCTTTACTTGTTTGACAACAAGTTGGGAGTCACAGAAAGCTGCCACCTTAGTTGCTCCGTAGAAGGAGGCCAACTCGATGCCAAATATTAGAGATTCGTATTCAGCTTGATTGTTAGAGGCAGGGAACTTGAAATGGATGATATCTTGCATGGTGTACTCTCCTTCCGGGCTTGCTAGTACTACTCCAACTCCGCTTCTTTGCTTTGTAGCTGATCCGTCCGTATACAAGACCCAACAATTGGATGGGAGTTCGATGGGAGACTCTCCTTCCTCCGGTGTGTTTTGCTTACGGGAGGTGGGGACATGTTCACCCATGAAGGCGGTCTCAACCATGAAGTCAACCAAAGGCTGTGCCAGGAGGGTCATCCTTGGTTGGTACGTGATATCAAACTCCGTAAGAGCGATGGACCAATTAAGGAGACGTCCGGAGCCGTCCAACTTATGCAATATCTTCTTCAGTGGCTCGTTCGTGTACACGGTGATGGGATGTGCAGAAAAATAGGCACGTAGTTTCCTTGATGCAATAACTAGTGCGTACGCTATCTTCTCCACATTGAAGTATCTGCTTTCTATGTCGGATAATGCCTTTGACACGTAGTACACAGGTTTCTGAGTTCCTTCATCGTCTCTTACTAGGACAGCTGCGACTGCATGATCAGTGGCAGCTAGAAAGACATACAGCATCTCACCGGTAGTCGGACTGCTGAGCAAGGGAGGGGAACCCAAGTACTCCTTCAACCGGAGGAATGTCTCGAAGCATTCGGGAGTCCAGGAGAAGCTCTTGGTACCCTTCAATACCTTGAAGAAGGGAAGTGACTTTTCGGCGGATTTGGCGATGAATCTTCCAAGTGCCGCTATTCTTCCATTTAGTCTCTGAACCTCCTTGATGTTGGTGGGTTCCTTCATGTCAATGAGCGCCTTAATTTTTTCAGGGTTGGCCTCTATTCCCCTTTGAGATACCATGAAGCCCAAAAACTTTCCAGCTGTTACTCCGAATACACATTTACTTGGATTTAGCTTCATGTTGTTGGCTCGGAGGTTGTTTATTGTCTCTTCCAGGTCAGGAGCGTGACTGCCCTCCTTGATCTTAATGACCATATCATCAATGTAGGCCTCCATGTTTCAGCCTATTTGCGTGCCAAATACTTGATTCACCATCCGTTTGTACGTGGCACCCGCGTTCTTGAGCCCAAAAGGCATCATGATATAACAATAATTTCCCCCAGGTGTTTGGAAGGCCGTCTTCTCGATGTCCTCTTTTGCCATTTTTATCTGATGATAGCCTGAATTGAATAGGCATCTAGGAAACTGAGTGTACAGTGTCCAGCAATGGAGTCAACCAACTTGTCAATTCTGGGAAGAGGATAGCTGTCTTTAGGGCAGGCTTTGTTGAGATCGGTGAAATCGATGCACATTCGCCACTTCCCATTTTGCTTCTTCACCATTACTACATTGGCCAACCAAACGGGGTATTTGACTTCACATATAATTTCGGCGCTCAGTAACTTTTGCACCTCTTCCTTAATAGCCTCCTCCTTGTTCCTTGCAAAGTTTCTCCTTGTCTGTGAGATAGTTTTTGCTAATGGGTCAACTTCCAAGCGATGGAGTGCTACTTCTTCATTGATCCCCCTCATGTCTTCGACTCTCCAGGCAAAGACGTCGAGACTGTTTTTTAAGAGGGAGTTGATCTCTTATTTCTCTTCTGGAGATGACTGGCCCCCGAGTTTGATTTTTTGTTCAAGATAGTCAGGGTTAATGACCACCTCTTCCAGTTCGTCCACAGGCTCCATTTCAGGACCATCTCGAAATTCTAGGGACTCGATAATGATTTCTCTAATTCTCCTACTGTGAGCACCCCAACCCGGAACCTAACGCGTGTCCCAAGTTGGAGAGGCTCAATCTAAGAAAAACCATCTTCCTTTTTAAAACATTTATCTGCCTTTAAAAGAAAACCACTTTTCAAACTTCCAAATAAAAATCAATTGGTAATATCTCTACCTAGAGGAAATCCAACCACAACTTTAATAAACCGTAATCTGATCAATTACATTGGAAACCTTAATTAACATTTGTTTAACAAAAGGGTTTTCCATACAAATTATAAAAGAGGAATACTTAACCAATACTCCTAACAACCCACTCCTATACTTAACTTGTCAAGCCCCAAAAGCAAAAGTCCACAATGATATCCCCGGCCTCACTGGTTCGGTTCACCTGTCTCGGGATCTAAAACAGTAAAGGGAGAGGGGTGAGAATAAATCTCAATGAGCTATTATGAATGTAGCAAGATGCCAAGCAAAGTGCAACACATAGCATGGTAGCACATAACACATTATGAAAGCGGTAAACACCTTACGTTACCTCATTTTACCTTTTCCCGTCTGAACAATAAGTCGTACAACGTGGGAGTAAAACTCCACTCTTTGGTGAATTGCCTCCAGCACATTCACCTCTTATAGGACTCATACCCCAGAGATCCATATAAGAAAAGATACCTATAATAGAGTATCCAAAATAATATCGCTTAATCGTAAAGCTTTAGGCTTAATACAGAAGCATTCCCCCTAATCGCCAATCGCAGCAGTATGTAAAGCCTTTTGGGTCAATACAGAAGCTTGCACGCCCTCTCTGTGGCCACAGAGGGGTAAGGTCACAGGTACAATGAACCTTCAATCACTTATAGAACAAATCAGTAATTGATTGAATTCCATTGTACCCCCTGAATGTAAACACGTTCAAGCACATAATAGATACTTGAAATAAATCCACAAAAAGGGATAATAATAGAACAACATGGTAATGTATACTCATGCTAAACAGTACCATAGTGCAACAATTCATGTAATACACAATGCGTAATATCATCAATGCATATGAACTCAATTAAGGTAACAATATAACCACATAATCCACACCGGGATACAATACAATCATGTACCAATTAATCCACACCGGGATACAACACAACAACTTGCCAAATAATCCATACTTAGGATATTAAGGTATACACCAAATTCAATAATTCCACAAATTGGGATAATAATGCCACAAGGCGATACATGCTCATCTTCCATTAACGAAATAGTGAAACTTATGGTTTCTACGCTATTTCTAACTAATCACCAAGGATAGGGGAACAAGTAAAGTCACCAAGTACCATAAACCAAACCTACGAAGTCATTACTTAACCTTGAATAATCTTAATGAAAGTGCAAGACCTACTTCCCAAGTTTGGACCACTTTCCGAACAATATTTAACTACTCCCACAATTCCATTTCGACCAAATAAGACGTCATGGCCAAGCCAAAGTAACCTACTCTAACTCAGGTTAAAGAGGATCAATTCGTATCCGGGTTGATTAGGTTCTACTAATTTATATTGGGTGGGAGTCACCATTTATAAGAGGTCAACAAACTTGCTAAACGATCCTAGTTTAAATTAAGAAAATTTGGTTCAGGGTCTTGGGCGACCGCCCTAACCACTTGGGCGACCGCCCAAGTGGACTTCAAAGGTAATTATGGTTTCTGCCATTATGGGCGACCGCCCTCACCACAGGGCGACCGCCCAAGTGGACTTCAAAGAAATTTAGACCTCTCCTGCCATGATGGGCGGCCGCCTGCCCCGTACGGGCGACCGCCCAAGCCTCCTCCGGCCCCATTTTTTCAGATTTTTAACCCCTTTTAACCCTAGTTCTTCTTTCCCTCTACCATTGCTTGATCAAGAACACCAAAGGATACCTTCATCTTACCAAGTCCCATTCAAAACATATAAACTCACAACCAAGTAATCCTAGATCATTTATCTCTACAAATTCCACCCATTTCACCATTTCAAATAATTTCTAACTTTCCAATCAAATTCCACCCATTCCTTTAAATCTAAATCAACTCCCATAAACCACAACATCTTTTTGAGTCATTAACCCATTTTCTAACTCCAAGAAGATTTCCAAAACATATAACAACAATCACAACACCAAGAACAACAATAGATAGTTCATGAGCACATAAATGAAAGGAGGTCATAACAACTCACTTTGGAATAGGAGATGGATTAAGGATTTCTTGAGCTTGATAAACTCCCCTAGAAGCCTTGATCACAAAAGTACTCCCGGATTAGGAAATGGATGAGAACTCCACTCTCTAAGGACTTGGAAAGAGGTGTAGCTTGGAGAGGGCTTCCATGGCTTTAGAATGAAGAGAAAGTATGAAGAAAATGAAGGAGGAGGAAGGAGAGTGAGGAGGATGATGGAGAGGGGGGGCCGGTTATGGAGGGAGTATGGGGGAGGGCACATGGCAAGCCTAGGAAGGAGTAAGACTTATTGGCCCCCCTCCCACAAAATTTAACTAAGGCTTTCATTTTAAATTTAACTAACCTTTACTCAAGTAATTCATCCTACTCAATTAACCTCCTTGCACTATTTATCATATTTCCATTTTTATTATTTCTTCAAGATTCTTATTTAATGTCTAATAAATTCATAAAAGATTCTAATTTTACTTCTCACCCAAATTATCTTAAATTAAGAATTTTAAAGACATAATCGAACACATAAGTTAACATAAATATTAGAAGCATATAATAAAATATTAAAAATTAATGCCTAGGGTTGGGGTCGTTACACTCACTCCCCCTTAAAGAAAATTCGTCCCGAATTTGATTGTCACTTACCCTAAGGTTCAAATAGCGAAGGTTACCTTTCACACATTCTAACTTAATATTTTTAATTAGATTTCTCAAGGGCAAGATTCTACTATACATTTTCACAACTCAAATACTCTAAGACTTCAATTCCCAATTAGTCTCATCAATGCTATGATTCTTTCCAAGATTCAAATTTCATTAATAATGTGATATTACAACTTAATATTCCGAGAATACCATACCATCATCACTAACCCGAATTTCACGACCTCAAAGAAAGTATATAAAAAAATATTACATCTTATGTTACCCAATACATTACGATATTTCATTTAAAACTTCAAATGCCCTGCAAGCTGCCCCAAGTCGGTCTATAAGTCAAATCACCAACATTTTCTAAACTTCAAATGGATTAACAAACTTTGGCGCTAAATTACCTTAGGCCTAGCTTTACTAATTTCACCCCAACAAATTGGAGATCGAAATATCTTCCTGAACCACGCCTCAAACGGTTTTATCTCAATGCTAAAATAATAACTGCTATTATACGCAACTCGCTATGGTTAATTAAACTTCTCAAGTGGAAAGGAAATCCGTCACACAACATAACCTATTCCTCAAGAATTTGGGTAGTCTTCAAATCTCTTCCTTTCGACTAACTTAATCCTCCAACTCTTAGGATTGGTAACAACTCTCTAAGGAAGCTTCAAAAAGATAAGGTTCCTACTTAAATAACGCAACACAAGTGTAGCTACTCCTGAGTAGAGGATAAGAAAATCTCACTTATCTAAGTTAAACTACTCAAAGCATACGTTATCACTTTCCCATTTCGTATAATATCATAATCTAATCTTCCTTTAATACACCCTAAAATTTCACAAAGTCCTCACATCCACCAGGTAATGTAAGGACCGGATCTATAACTAATCTATTATCCATTCTATTAATATGATTCATCCTTATTACATTCTACACCTTTTATACATCCTGAAATTGTCACGGCTTGAATCACAAGTGATATCCAAGGTGATAACAGCACCAACGATAGCACTTGGGATGGCACACACACACACTTCGAAAATAAAACAATTTTGTAAAAGAGTTTGCAGCGGAATAAAAACACCAAAATTGTTTTTCTCAAGTTATATAAATATAACTTGAGAGTGCCTCTTAGGCAAGACTTTATAATCACTATGAATGAAGTTACAAAGCCGAAAGTTCCCTATAGCTATATCTATTTTACGCTCTATGGAACAAGAGATAAAGAACGGAATCCTATCCTAGCCTTCACACACCTTGATACCAAAGTAATCAAGTGCGAAATTACAAGGGAGAAAGGATTAAAAAGAACCAAACAAAGAACTCTATCTCTAAGCTTTTCGAAGGTGTGAATGTGAAATAATTGGCATGTCTTCAAATAAACCTTCCAAGCTTATTTATAGTCTTCAAATACTTGAAGGCTACTCCAATAACAGCCTTGGGGCTGGTCTTGCACGTGGAGGAAGTGTAGGGAGAGTGGGTTAATTTGTTTCCACAATTCTAGCTCCCACTTCCTATTTTGTAGCAACCGAGTTGTTGAATCCTCAAGCCATGCTTCCACGCCTTGTACTCCCTTGCTTTATCATCCTTGTACCTCTTCTATAACTCAGCAACAACCTTTGACAAAGTCCTCATACATGTTGTTGTTGAATGCCAAAGTTACGAATTAATACATAAAATGTATTAATTCATTTCTTCCAATTTCCACATGTGTCTAGCTCCTTCTTTGATGCTATTGCACCCTGAAATATAATCATAAACCATAGACTATACAGACCATATTAGCACGTTAGTCCATTAAATAACAAACAAGAAATATACAACTATATAATATTCACCCAGGAAATCATCCGTGATATCACTTGGGAAATCATCTACGATATCACCCGCAGATTACACTAACAATCTCCCCCTTAGTTGGATATTTCTTTCCAAACTTAATGTGCCGTCCTGTAGGATAAGTCTATATACAAATGTACAGAGCATAGACCATAGAATAATATCTCCACAAAAATTAACTCCCCCTTAATCAAGGAGCTAATCCTAAACAATGATTTATCATAATAAACTAATTTATTTCAAACTTTTAAAAAGTTTTCGAAATAAACTAAGTAACCATTAAAAACCATAACCATTGTAGCAAAATATCATCCAAAATTAGCAAAAAAAAACATCCTAGCAGATTAAGTTATTTAACAAACCACTAAAGTGTTTTAGCAAATATAAACAAAATAAAAGTAAATTGTTTAAGGAACCACCACATCACCAAAATAAAAACATTGTTTGTAGGACCACCACAAAAATAGTCACCCATATGATAGCGGCAACATAAACCTTCAGTTTATCAACCTTAAGGTTCACTTTTCTTCTTCTTCAAACTCCTCTTCTTCCTCTCCTTCCTCCCGATCTCCTTCCCTATCACTTCCACCATCACTTGGGCCAAAGATCGGTGGTAGCACCCGCAGAGCACCACCCGTGGTTCCAAAGAAGAGCAGATCCTCCCCCGTTTGGGAAGAAATTTCATCAATAAAAGCATCTCGTTACCCGCTTAAGCTTAGCCCATCCCTCAAAGAAGTTCTCCTATTGCACTTGATCGTTTGTGCAGAAGTTGAGAACCGTAGCCTTTGGGATTGATGGTCCAGAGTTGCCCAAAAGATTCATCATGTTGTTCGTAATACTTGCAGCATCGCCTCGCAAAAGTATGAGGGGCAACACCTGGGAAGCACTTGGGGTATCACGTGAGATAGCACCGGGAGGAGCAGGGTTGTTTCATCGCATTTGTTCCAAGGAAGATCTTTAGTATACCTTTTACCCTTTTTCGCTTGTTGATCAACGGTATAGTACTGTGTTCAAGTGGTAAAAACATCGAGGCTTCAATGGGCAAGGATTGAAATACCAAAACTTTGAAGATTAGAGAAGGATAGGGAAAAAGCTAATGTTCACTTCCTTTTTTCTACCCCATGAAGCTAAGTGTTTAAACACTAATCTTCCAAAGTTAATCCTTAAATTTTTACCCAATCTATACAACACATTCGCATGCTCCAAAGTCACAATAGGTTCATTAGTTGTAGGAAGCCAATTGAAGATGCACAGCTTTGTGTAGTACGTAATAGAGAGAAGATAATCTAGAAGCATGAAGTTTCTCTTTCAAAGGCCAAGACCGCAGCTTTGTTGTGAGTGAGCAATTTTACCATTTCATCTCTATTGACCCTAATGCTCTCATCATCTACATTAGGGAGGCCTAAAACTTTGTTAATCAGTAAGGTGAGTAAAAGAATAGACTCTTCCCCTAACAAACACTTTTCCATATTTAGCAGACTCTTCATCATCCAAATGAGCATGCAAATTGGCAAAGAAATTGCGAATAACACTCTCAACAAAAACTCGATGCATGATTATTAGCATTAATAAAATTCCCGTCCTTAAAAACCGAACCACTCCTTCCTTTTCCAACCGACCCTCATCAATGTGCTTCTTTTAAAATCCTCTTACTTAGACTATTCAACCAAAGTTCCATATTTTCCTTTTTATAATACTCCAAAGTAAGAAAAGGTTTTGGAAAAGCTTTATCCTCTTCGCTTGAGTAACCTCATCACCGTAATTATCACTAGAGGAATGTTTAGGAAACGTAAGAGGGGGCAAGTGTTACCTCGTATGATATCCTCTTCTTGCTAGCACTTCGGTAGCACTCACAGCTTTGCCCTTGGCCTTCTTTTTCGAAAATCGAGAGAGTCTCCTCTTCATCACCATCTACCCAAGCATCAAATGAGTCCACGTAAGGCTCCTTTTCCTTGTTTGCTTCAAAGTTCTCATCACTCACATGGGGTGAGGACACATCAATAGAGCTTTCGAGACATCAACTGGATCAAGGGAGGTATTTGAAGTTGCCTTGGACCCGATTGATCTAATGCGGTTGGAAGATCTCCTTTTGCGATTTGGGGAGACAGCTTGGCGCTGGGGCTTTCCTCTTCCTTTTTGGCTCGGTAGGGATGAGAGTCACCTTAGGAATGCCTTGATCAAATGAGGTAATGGGGCCAGAGGTAGGAACAATCGCCATTGTTGGTGGAGAAGAGCTTGGAGTGATCATTGGGGAAGTTTCCATGGCCACGCGAGATGCCACGGAAGGAGCAATGCTAGGTGAGATGTCCATTTGGTCCGTGTGAGATGGTTCGGCATTGGTATTGGATGGAGATGCCATGGAGATTTGAGGGATTTTTGGAACGTATTTTGACCTAGGTTGAGAAGAGAAGAAGACGTTGGAAGGGGGTTTTAGAGAGAGGAGAGGGTAACGTATAGAGAGAGAGACGGAGGAGGTTGAGAGAAAATAGGAAGGAGGAGATTAAATGGGGAACAAAGTTTTAATTTGATTAGACATTTAAAAACCTATCTAATCTACCCCTATTTATTCTCAAACTAATCCCTATCCACTCATTTTTAACACAAACCCTAACCACACCTTTTAAAACCTCAAAACTTTATTAAACAAACAACACGGTTGCAACATTAAAAATAAAATAATTTTTTTTTTTTTTTTTTTTTTTTTTAAGTAAAAGCGTAAAAAACAAAAAATAAGTAAACTAAATAATTTGTAACTAAGCCCAAAACATTATATGCACAAATTAAATAAATAAGGGTTAGTTACTTAATTAAGTTTACCAAAAATAAAGGAAACTTGTTGAAGACGTTTTCAAAATCGTAAACTCTTTAATTAAAAAGACTTTCGCATTTTGAGAAATTAATCAACAATATTTCGAAAAATAAAAAAACTAATATAGCACACACTAATGTGTTAAGGCAATGATGGTAACACGTAGGATAACACATATGATATAAAACCCCTTGATAAATATTTTCATTTTCAAGCATTTCAAGCATAACAAGCTGAGCATTTTTCATGCACTTTAGGCATTATATGCCTATATATAATTTTTTAAGTACATTGCTTGTTAAACACGTCTCAATACACTTCTTTAAACAAGAAAGCAACGTAGTAACGAGCTCCGTGCTTCAAGTTATATTTCAAGTGTAGAGACCAAGTGATCTATGCCTTTCAAGTAGGGTACACCGTAGTAGCGAACTCCATGTCCCTAATACTTAGCATAAATCACCTCATACCTTCTCATTGGCAAGAGTACATCGTTGCCGAACACCGTGCCCCGAGCTCGAGCGAATAGTATGGATCAATGCCTTTGTCTTTTATTTATCAAAAAGAAAATATTAGTGACTTTGTCACTTTAAGCATATGAAGGGGAATGATATCGACGTGCTAACCTAAATAATAACCTACCATAACAAAAAGGTCAAGATGTGCCACGCCTAGAACTAAGCTAGCTAGATTTAAACAAATAATAAAGTATATTTTTTTTTTTTTTTTTTTTTTTTTTAAGTAAATAAGCAAAGAAAGAAGAAAAAAATACACTAATATACAAGTGTTACCCTAAGTGATAACATCACCCGGGGTAGCACAGACGAACGTACTCGTAGATTACAAAGACCAAGAGATCTTTTCAAACTAGAAAATCTCTCGTGGTCTAAGGCCTCGTAAAGATGTCACCAGCTTGATACTTAGTATCAATATGATCAATATTAATTAGGCCTTTATCTACCATATCTCTAAGAAAATGATGACGTATGTCAACGTGTTTGGTACGGGAATGTTGAACTGGGTTTTTTGAAATGTTGATAGCACTCAAAGTTATCACAAGACATAGTCAAAGAATTACTCTCTAGGCCATAGTCATCTAACATATGTTTTAGCCAAATAAGTTGTGAACAACAACTACCACCGCCACATACTCGACTCACTGTGGAGAGAGAAACACAATTTTGTTTACGACTATACCATGAGACTAAATTGTTGCCCAAGTAAAAACACCCCCACTAGTACTCTTCCTATCATCCATATCCCCTGCCCAATCCGAGTCACTAAAGCCAACCAAATTGGTATTAGTATCCTTACTAAACCAAATCCCTAATTCACTTGTTCCTCGAAACATATTTAATTATCTTTTTGACAGTAATTAAGGTGAGAGACTTTAGGATTGGCTTGATAACGTGCACAAACACACACGCTGAACATGATATCAGGACGACTAGAAGTGAGATAGAGAAGGCTACCTATCATTGAACGATAAAGAGTAGGATCAACATCCTCACCTACTTGATCTCTACCAAGTTTGAGAGAAGAACACATGGGGATTTTTGAACTTTTTGCTCCTTCCAACCCAAATCTTTTTACTAGGCTCTTTGCATACTTGCTTTGTGAAATGAATATTCCTTCATTTGATTGTTTCACCCGCAAGCCTAGAAAGAATGTTAACTCTCCAATCATGCTCATTTCAAATGTTGATGTCATAGCCTCTACAAAATCTTTTAAACACGTTTGAGAAGTAGAGCCATAGACTATGTCATCAACATAGATTTGAACAATGACTATTTCTTTGCCATGCCTTAGGATAAATAAGGTCCTATCCGCTTCACCTCTTGTGAATCCATATTCAAGTAAGAAAGAGGTTAAGCGACCATACCATGCACGTGGAGCTTGTTTCAAGCCATATAAAGCTTTATCAAGTCTATATACATGGTTTGGTAGATTAGGATCTTCAAATCCTTTTGGTTGTTCAACAAAAACTTCTTCTTTTAAATAACCATTTAAAAAGGCGGCTTTAACATCCATTTGAAACAAAGTAATTTTTAGAAAACAAGCTATAGCCAAGAGGAGTCTTATGGATTCTATTCTAGCAACGGGAGCAAAGGTCTCATCAAAGTCAACACCTTCAATTTGGGTGTAACCTTGTGCTACGAGACGAGCTTTGTTCCTAACAATATTTCCTTGCTCATCCGATTTGTTTTTGAAAATCCATTTAGTACCAATAACATTTGTATTACTAGGACGTGGTACTAAACACCAACCTTCATTACGAGCAAATTGGTCAAGTTCCTCTTGCATGGCTTGTATCCAAAAATTATCTTTTAAAGCTTCGTAAATATTTTTGGGTTCTAAAGAAGAAACAAAACAGAATATTTTACCTTGTGGTATGTGGTGGACATACACACATACCTTGCCATTTCACGGTCACTAAAATGTCCTTTGTTCCTTGTTTGTACCCCTTCACTAGCTTCTCCAATAATTTGAGAGGAAGGATGGTCTCTTTTGATCCTAGCCGGTGGATCCCTTCTCAAGTCTTCATGCACATGATCATCATCTCGACTGTTCATCCTTTTCGCTTGCCGGATTGGTCTTGGGTGATACCGAGATGCTATCCCATCAGCTGGCAACACTTTGGCCAAAGACTGGGTATCACTTACTTGATTTTGATTCTCCAGCTTCTTCCAAAGAATATTAATGGAGATTCCCGTACTCCATCACCGTAACACTTGCTAAATCATCAAAAACAACGTTAATTGATTCCCGAATGGTTTTTAACCTAAGGTTATAAACCCTATATGCTCGACCGTCCCGAGCATACCCAAGAAATATAGCCTTATCACTTTTAGAGTCAAATTTAGCTAAGTAATCCCGATCATTTAGAACATAACACACACACCCAAATGTATGAAAATAATGAACCTTTGGTATCCTACCATTCAAAATTTCATAAGGTGTCATTCTAGTACCAGGTCTTAGAAAACCCTATCGGCCGTGTGACAAGCCGTGTTTATGGCCTCAAATTTCAAAATCTTTTGAAATTCTTTTTGAAAACAACATCACACGTGCCATCTCAAGTAAGGTCCTATTTTTCCTTTCACCACCCCATTTTGTTGAGGTGTTTTAGGAGCAAAAACTCATGTTTAATTCCTTTTAATTCACAAAAAGTAAAGAACAATGAATTATCAAACTCCGTTCCATGATCGACCTTATTCGCATGATAAGAGCAAAAACATGTTTTTGATTTTAGCATGTAAGACTTTAAACTTTTCAAAAGTTTCGATTTTTCTTTAAAAAATATACCCAAGTAAATCTAGAAAAATCATCAACTATTACAAAAGTATATTTCTTACCTCCTAAACTGTCTACCTCAACTGGACCCATTAAATCCATATGCATTAATTGAAAACAAAGGCGTTGTCCCGTAATACTCCTCATTATGTTGGGTAGCACTATGGGTAGCACGTGTTTGTTTACCTTTAAACAATCTTCACATATGATTTTTGTACTAATGTCCGTACTAGGTATACCTCTTATAGCTTCAAAGATTAATGAGTTTCACAATGTTACGAAAATGGACATGACCCAACTTTGATGCCATAAGGTAGCATCATCAACCCTCACGTAATGACACACTTGTTTATCCTCAACAAGATAACAAGCTTATTACTTGACCTAGTACCACCATAACACGCTTATTGGTACAATCAAAAACTTCACAAGTGTTTTTATTGAATTTTACTTCAAGGTTGTCATCACAAAGTTGGCTAATACTAATTAAATTAGTTACCACCCATCAACATGCAAAACATTTTTCAAGGCAGAAATCCAGGTACATTTAATACGCCTTTTCCTACTATATTACTTTTGCCACCACCACCATATGTTACACTACCACCTTGAATAGGTTCATATTCCTTTAAAAATATTTTTGTTCCAAATATGACGAGAACAACCACTATCAAAATACCATGAACCTTCAACATTAGTTTTTAAAGCAACAGATACAACATCACAAATCAAAGTTAGACTTAGGTTTCCATACTTTCCTACTTTGATAATTCTTCTTCGATCGTAGGTGATATCTCGACGTGCTAGGCAACACTTCGTATCACACAGAACCGGATCAAGCTTTCTTTAGAAGAGTTTTACAATCAATTTTCAAATGTCCAAGAGAGTAACAAGAGTTACATATTTTTACCTTGTCGAAGACTTATCGAAGATATTTGTTCAACATGATCTCTTTCTTTAACAAAAATTAACTTATCTTCTCGTATTAGACAAAGTAGATGTAATAGCATTTAAAGACTCTTGAAAACCCATACCGCCTTGAGTGGTTTGGACAACCCAAGAATTGCATCTAACTTGGTAGAACTCGTATTGAGTTTCTTGAATGTTGTCTCGGCAAGAGTAAGTTTGCTCTTGACTTTGTCCAGCTCCACATCCTTCTTTGTGAGTTGAACTTCCAATCTAGTCAAGCCATCGCTAGGTCTTGAACCTCTTTGGACAGAGATCACCTTCTTGTTCTCTTTCTTCCATTCATCCACCAATTCTTTGCAAAGGTTCTTAAGACCACAAATGAGTTCATCCTTGCCGAACTCCTTCTCATCTTGTGAACAACTCCGCATCCATGTTACCGTAACCCACAAAACAAACAAAGATTTATCAAATTTAAATCTCGTATACCGTTGGATGATATCTCGTGTGCTATCCCATTTTGGATATCACCTGGGGTATCACCGATGTAATCCGAGTCACGCTTGTGACCACCATTGCCGTTTGATCTCGAAACTTCGATTGATTGGTCTCCTCATCCTCATTGTCACCGAGAGAAACCCATAGGTTCTTTCCCATCTTCCTTAGAGTGTTAGCACACTCATTTGAGTAATGACCCCATCCAGAGCAAGCATGACATTGGATTGATTCAAGGTATTTTGGATCGATCTGGATTGATCCGATGATGCTCTCCTTATGGGACCACCTTTCGAGTAGATGGAAATGTCCTCTTGGGCATTGAATTGTACACCTTGGCTTGTTGCTCTTTAGCCTTTACCGCACATTTTCTTTGTTAAATTTTCTCACCATTGAGTTATATTTCCTGGTAAGTAAGGCAACACCGGCATCTTCACCTAATTCCTCAAAATTTCGTCATCCTCATTAGTTGAACCACTAGAGGATTGAACTTTTAAAGCAACACTCTTGCCCTTAGAAGCTTCACTTTGCTCGGCAAGGTTTGACTCAAAATTTTTTAAAATGCTCATTAAGGAATTGATATCCATTGTAGAAAGATTGTGAGCCTCTTCTATAGATGAAACTTTTATATTAAAACGCTCGTGGAGAGTTCTAATAGCCTTTGAAACCAATTGTTTGTTTGTAAAAGGTTCACCTAAAAGTTGACACTCATTAGCAATGTCAAATAGTTTTTCAAAATAAGAGGAAATGGTATCACTTTCACCCATTCTCAACCTTTCAAATTTGCCGGTAAGACCTCCGAGTTTGTTTTCACGCACACTAGAATCACCTTCACAAAACCTTTGTAAAATATCCCAAGCTTCTTGAAAGTGGAACTATTTTGAATAAGTTTAAAAATATGCATGTCAACCCACTCAAAGATAGCATTAAGAGCTTTCTCATTATAGTTAGCTAGAGTGATCTCTTCATTCGTCCACTCACCTTCAGGTTTAACTCCGAACATCACCATCCTCATCGGAGGTAAGAGTGGAAGAGAGTACCCATGAACTATAGATCGCCATGCTCGAAGATCAATTGATTTGATATGCGAGCGAAGGCGAATTTTCCAATATGCATAATTCGAACCATCTAAAACAGGAAGACGTTTTTGGTTTGGATTTGCAGGATCAAAAGCCATGATAAAGAGGACCAAACACTTAGTATCGTCAAGTGAGAGGCTCGATACCAATTGAAATTGTCACGGCTTGAATCACAAGTGATATCCAAGGTGATAACGGCACCAACGATAGCACTTGGGATGGCACACACACACACTTCGAAAATAAAACAATTTTGTAAAAGAGTTTGCGGCGGAATAAAAACACCAAAATTGTTTTTCTCAAGTTATATAAATATAACTTGAGAGTGCCTCTTAGGCAAGACTTTATAATCACTATGAATGAAGTTACAAAGCCGAAAGTTCCCTATAGCTATATCTATTTTACGCTCTATGGAACAAGAGATAAAGAACGGAATCCTATCCTAGCCTTCACACACCTTGATACCAAAGTAATCAAGTGCGAAATTACAAGGGAGAAAGGATTAAAAAGAACCAAACAAAGAACTCTATCTCTAAGCTTTTCGAAGGTGTGAATGTGAAATAATTGGCATGTCTTCAAATAAACCTTCCAAGCTTATTTATAGTCTTCAAATACTTGAAGGCTACTCCAATAACAGCCTTGGGGCTGGTCTTGCACGTGGAGGAAGTGTAGGGAGAGTGGGTTAATTTATTTCCACAATTCTAGCTCCCACTTCCTATTTTGTAGCAACCGAATTGTTGAATCCTCAAGCCATGCTTCCACGCCTTGTACTCCCTTGCTTTATCATCCTTGTACCTCTTCTATAACTCAGCAACAACCTTTGACAAAGTCCTCATACATGTTGTTGTTGAATGCCAAAGTTACGAATTAATACATAAAATGTATTAATTCATTTCTTCCAATTTCCACATGTGTCTAGCTCCTTCTTTGATGCTATTGCACCCTGAAATATAATCATAAACCATAGACTATACAGACCATATTAGCACGTTAGTCCATTAAATAACAAACAAGAAATATACAACTATATAATTTTCAGTCCAGGAAATCATCTGTGATATCACTTGGGAAATCATCTACGATATCACCTGCAGATTACACTAACACATCCTTTAAAGTCAACCAAAGCAACGACTTTACAATTCTTAAGAATTCCTTAAATCTCTTCGATAGCACTTGCCAACTCAAAGATCACGGACTCAACCCTCACAAGATCCATGGTAACATCCGAGTTTAAGACTATAGAACCCAAGATTTGCAATCCTCTCGAGCCAACTCATACTAACCAAATTTTGCATACAGGGATTCCTCACAAGGAATCATTATCCCGACTCTCAAATGATCCTTCCGGAGCTTTAATTAACAACAAGATCATCAATTCGAATTACCCTAAAGCCATCAAAATAAGGTTTTAAAATTTTGCTTATCATACTTAGAACCAACACATGAAATATACCGACGGGAGCACATTTACCATTTACTCACAGTTAGCACATACAATTTTTGAAAAGACTTCTTATGCAAGTCTAACATATACTAATTACCCTTCACATCTTAATGCAAAATTTTCACCTTAAATACCCATATATAATCAAGAATTTCACATTAAGGTTTACCTATATCAAATACCAATATAAGCAATCTAGTCATGGAAAAAGGAGACTCACTTATTATGATAGTCTATCATTATACAACAACTACTTAACCCTCCAGGTCAAGTATATCTCAAAATCATAATTTAATAATTATACCAATTCAACCGGCAATACATGCTCAGCCATAACCACATCATCATCGTGGTAAACCAAAGAAGGTTCGAGGTATTCTCTCATAAGAGCAGAATCCTCTAACGATAAAACAAATTCTCAACAATGTATGTCACATATAATCAAAATGTGATGCCAAACATAAATGATATGCAACAGGATCTATAAAATATGACCCCTAACTTTTGAGACAGGGAATATACCTCTAGTGACCTCTGAGGGATCTATCTCTCCTGAACCCGAAGCGCATACTCGACCAAAGACCTTCTCTTTCGGTTCCCCTTTGTTATCTCTCTTGGTACTACCTCTTTGTCGTCCACCCAGCTGACCGCTTGAAGCTCGTCCCCACGGCATCCTTGGGCAATTCCTCTTAAAGTGTCCCAATGCTCCACAATTTAAACACTTGCCTTGCTTACTCCAACACCGATCTTCGGTATGTCCAACCTTCTTGCAAAATTCACAAATCATCCCATACTGTTTGGGTATTGGCCTAGACGAAGAAGCCACCATAAGTCCCTCTCTCACACTCCCTGAAGTTAAAGCCCTTGGCTGATTTCTAATGATTTTGGATCCTTGTCTTATATACTTTGGCTTGTTTCCAATCCCATCTTCCGATTTTCCACTATTTTCCCCAATGTCCTTTTCGACCTTATATGCTCTATCTATGATCGTCTCAAAATCGGTGAAATTATTAATCCATAATTTCTTCCTAAGCTCACTCCTCAAACCTCGTTACAAACTTCCGAACCCTTTTCGCTTCATGCGATACCAAATGAGGGCAACACCTAGCTAATTCCTCAAACCGGATCGAATACCGATTCACCGTCATGTCCCCTTGTTTTAGCCCTAAGAATTCAATCTCCTTCCTATCCCTTGTAACCATTAAAATGAAATAATCCTCGAACCGCCGAGTGAAATTATCCCAAATGGGGCGTATGATCCTCGCTCCCAACTTCTCTTCAAATTCTCGCCACCACCGATCACTTTGGACCTTCAAGTTTGAAAACGGCATACCTAAATTTCTCTTTGTTGGGACTTTCTATAACCTCGAAAATCCTATTCATTTCTCGCTAACCATTTTTCTTCGCCTTAAACGGATTCGGATCTCCGTTAAAGCTCTGGGTTCATTTTCACAAATCTTTCTAATCCATCACTTTGGCATCCCTCAAAGGTTGATTCGGAACTGATCCTCTAGTCTCCATATTATTTACAAACTTCCTGAATAATTTCATCACTTCTTCATTCTGAATTCCACCTATACCCATATCTCCTTCAATTTCTAGAACCTTCCGCTGATCATCCTTGCTTCCGGCCATTAGAACGAACTCCTGCATTAAACACTCGGCGTCAATTTCCACACATTCCCCCTTAGTTTAGACATCTACCCTTGACCTCTAAACTAAGCTCTGATACCAACTGTGAGCACCCCAACCCGGAACCTAACGCGTGTCCCAAGTTGGAGAGGCTCAATCTAAGAAAAACCATCTTCCTTTTTAAAACATTTATCTGCCTTTAAAAGAAAACCACTTTTCAAACTTCCAAATAAAAATCAATTGGTAATATCTCTACCTAGAGGAAATCCAACCACAACTTTAATAAACCGTAATCTGATCAATTACATTGGAAACCTTAATTAACATTTGTTTAACAAAAGGGTTTTCCATACAAATTATAAAAGAGGAATACTTAACCAATACTCCTAACAACCCACTCCTGTACTTAACTTGTCAAGCCCCAAAAGCAAAAGTCCAAAATGATATCCCAGGCCTCATTTGGTTCGGTTCACTTTGTCTCGGGATCTAAAACAGTAAAGGGAGAGGGGTGAGAATAAATCTCAATGAGCTATTATGAATGCAGCAAGATGCCAAGCAAAGTGCAACACATAGCATGGTAGCACATAACACATTATGAAAGCGGTAAACACCTTACGTTACCTCATTTTACCTTTTCCCGTCTGAACAATAAGTCGTACAACGTGGGAGTAAAACTCCACTATTTGGTGAATTGCCTCCAGCACATTCACCTCTTATAGGACTCATACCCCAGAGATCCATATAAGAAAAGATACCTATAATAGAGTATCCAAAATAATATCGCTAATTGTAAAGCTTTAGGCTTAATACAGAAGCATTCCCCCTAATCGCCAATCGCAGCAGTATGTAAAGCCTTTTGGGTCAATACAGAAGCTTGCACGCCCTCTGCTGTGCCACGAGAGGGGTAAGGTCACAGGTACAATGAACCTTCAATCACTTATAGAACAAATCAGTAATTGATTGAATTCCATTGTACCCCCTGAATGTAAACACGTTCAAGCACATAATAGATACTTGAAATAAATTCACAAAAAGGGATAATAATAGAACAACATGGTAATGTATACTCATGCTAAACAGTACCATAGTGCAACAATTCATGTAATACACAATGCGTAATATCATCAATGCATATGAACTCAATTAAGGTAACAATATAACCACATAATCCACACCGGGATACAATACAATCATGTACCAATTAATCCACACCGGGATACAACACAACAACTTGCCAAATAATCCATACTTAGGATATTAAGGTATACATCAAATTCAATAATTCCACAAATTGGGATAATAATGCCACAAGGCGATACATGCTCATCTTCCATTAACGAAATAGTGAAACTTATGGTTTCTACGCTATTTCTAACTAATCACCAAGGATAGGGGAACAAGTAAAGTCACCAAGTACCATAAACCAAACCTACGAAGTTATTACTTAACCTTGAATAATCTTAATGAAAGTGCAAGACCTACTTCCCAAGTTTGGACCACTTTCCGAACAATATTTAACTACTCCCACAATTCCATTTCGACCAAATAAGACGTCATGGCCAAGCCAAAGTATCCTACTCTAACTCAGGTTAAAGAGGATCAATTCGTATCCGGGTTGATTAGGTTCTACTAATTTATATTGGGTGGGAGTCACCATTTATAAGAGGTCAACAAACTTGCTAAACGATCCTAGTTTAAATTAAGAAAATTTGGTTCAGGGTCTTGGGCGACCGCCCTAACCACTTGGGCGACCGCCCAAGTGGACTTCAAAGGTAATTATGGTTTCTGCCACTATGGGCGACCGCCCTCACCACTTGGGCGACCGCCCAAGTGGACTTCAAAGAAATTTAGACCTCCTGCCATGATGGGCGGCCGCCCAAGCCCCCATGGGCGACCGCCCAAGCCTCCTCCAGCCCATTTTTTTCAGATTTTTAACCCCTTTTAACCCTAGTTCTTCTTTCCCTCTACCATTGCTTGATCAAGAACACCAAAGGATACCTTCATCTTACCAAGTCCCATTCAAAACATATAAACTCACAACCAAGTAATCCTAGATCATTTATCTCTACAAATTCCACCCATTTCACCATTTCAAATAATTTCTAACTTTCCAATCAAATTCCACCCATCCCTTTAAATCTAAATCAACTCCCATAAACCACAACATCTTTTTGAGTCATTAACCCATTTTCTAACTCCAAGAAGATTTCCAAAACATATAACAACAATCACAACACCAAGAACAACAATAGATAGTTCATGAGCACATAAATGAAAGGAGGTCATAACAACTCACTTTGGAATAGGAGATGGATTAAGGATTTCTTGAGCTTGATAAACTCCCCTAGAAGCCTTGATCACAAAAGTACTCCCGGATTAGGAAATGGATGAGAACTCCACTCTCTAAGGACTTGGAAAGAGGTGTAGCTTGGAGAGGGCTTCCATGGCTTTAGAATGAAGAGAAAGTATGAAGAAAATGAAGGAGGAGGAAGGAGAGTGAGGAGGATGATGGAGAGGGGGGGCCGGTTATGGAGGGAGTATGGGGGAGGGCACATGGCAAGCCTAGGAAGGAGTAAGACTTATTGGCCCCCCTCCCACAAAATTTAACTAAGGCTTTCATTTTAAATTTAACTAACCTTTACTCAAGTAATTCATCCTACTCAATTAACCTCCTTGCACTATTTATCATATTTCCATTTTTATTATTTCTTCAAGGTTCTTATTTAATGTCTAATAAATTCATAAAAGATTCTAATTTTACTTCTCACCCAAATTATCTTAAATTAAGAATTTTAAAGACATAATCGAACACATAAGTTAACATAAATATTAGAAGCATATAATAAAATATTAAAAATTAATGCCTAGGGTTGGGGTCGTTACACCTACCTTCATTGTTATTCACGTTAAGGCCCTCCTCTTCCATTAGTTCATCAACGTCGAGCGGATCGACCCTCCTCAAGTCATGGGTGGCCCCCGAGTTCTGGCCGTTGACGAGAATGGGATCTTGCTCAGAGGCGGGTGGAACTATGCCCTGGTCAGCTGCAATTTCTAGGACCATAGGCTCTTCCTCATCCAGGACCTCACGGATGTAGCTCATCCTAGAGCTAGTTTCGGTAGTTTTTTGAGATTTAGAGACTTTAATGTTTTCTTCGGGAGTATCTATCTCCACGGTCTTAGATTTCTTCCTGCTTCTGACGACGTGTTCCAAGAAGTCTTTGGGGGTCGCCCTCACACATCTGATTCTGGCACGAGTGGGAAATTTAACTCGTTGGTGAGGAAGGGAGGCAACCAGCCCGAGTTTAGCTTGACTTGGAATGCCTATGATTGCATGATAATCACTTGTCAGATCCATGATTATGTAACTGACAGTAGCCTTGGATCTGAAGGGATGTTCGCCAATTTCCAGTTCTAGCTCCACAGTTCCCTTAGCTCCGAACTTATAGTTGGTGAATCCTTCCAGCCTTCCATGATACGGTTCCAACATGGTGTCTTTCAAGCCCATCTGTTGAAAAGCATAATAGTACAGAATGTCACGGGAGGCCCCCGTGTCAACAAGCAATCTTTCAGATTCCACATTATCAATCCGACCCTTTATCACCAAGGGTTGTTCACGGGCATCACGGCTCCCTGCCAATTTGTTGGGAGAGAAACAAATGACCTCTTCCGCCTTATGAATCCAAGCAGGCACGTGGTACACTTTGCTCAGTTCATGGATCTGGTCCCTTAGCTTTCTGGTGGAAGTCACCTCTTCACGGATCACATGTAATTTGGCCCTAGGGGGCCTACGTTCTCCGTCCTCACTTTTATCATCATCTTCACTTTCCTCTTCCTTTTGCTTCCGCTTTCCATCCTTTTTCATGACATAGCGGTCTAGCTTTCCCTCATCGACCCACCGTTGGATCATTTTCTTGAGGGCCCAACAGTTGTCAGTGGTGTGGCCATTGTCCTTGTGGAAGTCACAGTATTTGGAGGTGTCACGAGGAAATTTTGGTTTATCGCTCAGCGGACGAGGAGGTGGAAGATTTACAAGCTGCATGATCTCTGAGATAGGTTTGGTAGGAGGAGTGAATACTTCGGGTTTCTTAGTGCTTCTTGTTCTGTTCTTCCCCTTGGATCCCTTGACATTCCCATTGTCACTTTGGCGAGCGCCAGTCGCCTCTGGTTCCACCTTGTCGGATCCCCTTTTCTTGCTTTTGTCCTCAGCCATTCCAATGGCGTATGCTACTTGGTACAATTCAGACTTGGACTTAGGTTCCCGGGCGGAGAGTTCGTAGATGAGGGGACCGGATTTCAATCCAGAGTTGAAACAAACAATGACCTTCCTGTCAGTGAGGCTCTCTTCTACTTGGTCTGCCATTTTGCGGAATCGGTTGTAATAACTGAGGGTGGTTTCCCCCTTTCCTTGCTCGATATTGGCAAGGTCGGTCAATCTCATCTTTTTCCTTCCAGCCGTGGCAAAGTGGTTCAGAAACATTCTCCTCATGCCTCTCCAGCTATCGATGCAACCTTTTTTCAATTCACGGAACCAGGTCAGGGCTGTTCCGGAGAAGGTGCTCGCGAAAGCTTTACAGAGCATGTCATCAGCTATGGTGAGGAGGTTCATGGTTTGTTCGAAACTTTGCACATGGTCCTTCGCGTCAGTGGTTCCGTTGTATTTTTCAAAGTTCGGGACCTTAAAGTGAGGATTTGGTGGTGCAGCAGTTATCCTCAGGGAGAACGGACGAGTTGACCAGTCGAAGTCATCATCATCAACCTTCTTTCCCATCTCCATGTCATCAAGTCTCTGTTTCAATAGTTCCCATTGTTTGGTTTCCACTCCCTTATCACTGCTAGAGCGGGTGCTTCGCTGGGAGCTACGGGTCGATTTATCCTTGGGGTGACCATTCACCCTACTGTGCTCCCCGTCATTTCGATGGCTGTCGCGCCGTTTAGATGGTGCTTTATCACGTCTCGGTTCTAACTCTTGGCCACCAAGTATCATTCTGTATGGTTCAGGTGTCCTCGGCCGTGCAAATTCACGAGGACGAGGACGGGGAGAATCCCTTCGAGGACGAGGAGAATCATAGCGAGGTCAATGTGGTCAAGGAGACCTAGGACGACGAGGTGCCATGACGAGACGAGGAGGAGATAAACGCTTGGACAGACTGAGCCTCGTCCTCAAGTCCCGTGAGTTCACTTCTTGTTCCTTGGAACTTAACTGGCTTCTCAGGTCAACTACCTGGTCTTTCTTCTGGTTGATATGCCGAGGATGGGGAGGATCTCGGAGGGCCTGCTTAGGTTGTTCAGCGGGATCGAGGAGAGGACCTCGTCGCTCACCTTGCTCCCTTCCACGAGAGTTTCCCATCGACGGCAGCATAAACTCAGCCATAGAGTTGTCAGGATCCAATTGCAATAAGGCAGCCTGTGTCTCATACATTCTTTGTAGTGTCTCCATCTGCTTATCTAGCAAAGTGCGTTGGTCAACGGCCTGAGTGCCTTCCGCTTGGCCGACGTTGGCCTTCTTCGCCATCTTCCTTCCCACTCGCTTCCCACGAGGGCGAGTAGGACGAGAAAGGTTAGCTCCCTCTCCCTCGGCATTCGCCTGTCCCATGGAACGAAGAGTCATGGCGAGGGGAGGGGGTCCTTCAGGCTGAGGTGAGGGAGGAGGAAGCACCCCGGCATCCGGGTTAACCCCATTCACTTGGGTTTGTTCCTCAGCAGTTACACTTGTGAATTGTCCGTCCATTGCAAATCAATCAACAACTTATCAAAAGTGAGAATTTCCAACAGACCCAAATTTCTAGCCAAAATTGGGGCAACTTTTGACCGCAAACAAGAAACTGCAGATTGCGATTTGACAATGCCAATTTTCCGGCCAAAACGCAAGTTTTAAACACGAACTTGGCGAATTCCGGCTGAAATTTGCAGATTCCGGCCGAGTCAAGAACAAAACAGAATCGGAGCAGATTTTCCGTTCTAATTAAGAACAAATTCGGCAAAAAAAGGCTTCAGGCGAACTTTTCCAGGCCAAACAAAGGGTGTTTGAATCGATTTCCCGGCAATGAAACCAATTGATGATGCCAAAATCGTCAAATCAGCCCAAATCCAAGCGATCGGATGCTTCGGAGATTGCTAGGCCTGAAAATAAGAGAAAACACGTAAACTAAGCCGGGGCGACTCCGGCTAACGACCCTCCGGCGTGAGAGTAAGTTCACGGTTTATGATTAAGAAACTAAATTGACAGAGTTTCTGTATGTAAAAAGTAACGTACCCAATATTGTGATATAGGACTTGTATTTATAGGGATGGATCGATAGAATCCATGTTGAATTGAACTTGTAAAGAGATAAGATATAATCCTAGGAGAATTATATCTGTTAGGGAGTTATTGTTTGACTTGAATTGATGTAGGTGGTTACAATCCTGATTGGATCATAACTGGTGAATCCTTGTTTGAATAGGATTGTATGATCTACTAGCCGGAAAGCCAAGGAGCATGAATGTTTTATCTCGACATTTGTGTGTAGGCCGAGATGCATGATTTAGCTTCCTCATACATTGATGATCTGACGACAGGTGAATATGCCGAGGTGAATGATTCTGTCTCCTCGTCATATGAAGATATGCCGAGGTAAGAACTTTTCTCTCCTCGTCATTTGTGACGTCTCGGAGCATGATGAGCCAAGTATGAAGAGCCCGTCGTTGATGTAAGGCCGAGGAGATACTCCTCGGCATACGAGGAGGGTACCTCGGCCCTGGTAACTGAGCATTGATACTTGTGTATTGGGCCTTGATTAGCCTTGTTGATGACGAGATACGAGGAACGAGGTGGCCCATGGCGGATTCTTATAACTTGTGTGGATTATGTTTATAGCCCAATCCATTTGGGCCTGACCCGGACAAGCCCATGTTCGTATCTCGGTTTATACTGTTCAATTTAAATAATTTTTTACTAAAAATCTATTTTTATATTCATTTTGATTTTTTTTACTTCTATTTAGAATATATCCTAAAAAAAAAAGATCACTTTCTCTAAGACATACTCCCTCCGTCCCACAATAATCCGTAAAAAGACCCCTTTTGGGCGTTTCACAATAATCTGCACTTTCTCAAAATGGAAATGGGACCCACTTCTCTCTACTCACAACACTTTTTAAATTTACTATTCTCTCCACTCATTCTCTCTCCTATTTTACTTTTACACTTACAACACATTACCTTTATCACCTTTTACCTTAATTCCCGCGCCGACACAAAATGTGCGTAGAATCGTGGGACGGAGGGAGTATCTGGTGAGATTCAAACTCAATGAAGGACACATTAGATCAAAAATTTCACAGACACCCCTAGTTCTCTTATAACTAATTTATAAAACTAATTTATCTCTTATAAGTGACTTATAAGACTTTTTGTCTCTAATAATTAATTTATAAAATAATTTTTTCAACAAAAAAAATAAAAATTTTCATTGGTAACAACAAATTAATCTCATAATTTACATATTACAAAATTATAAAATCAACTTGCCTCTTATAACTACTTAGTCTCTTATAAAACAAAAAAAATCAACCAACAAATCAAAATTTTCAATAATAACGACGATTTAATCTCATAATTTACATATTACAACTTTTATAGCTTAATTAAAAGATAAAATCACCTCTTATAAAGACAACTTTTTTAAACCAAAAAAAAAATCAAAATTTCAATAAAAACAACAAACTAATCTCATAATATACATATTACAACTCTTATAACTTAATTATAAAACCAATTTAACCTATTTTATAATATAATTATAAGACATTTTTTCGTCGAAAATGATAAAATAAAGTATAAACTCATGTCAGTCTTGAACAATGGCTTGACTGAGATTGACCTCAGAAAAATATTGCCCAATTTACTTTTTATGTGCCAGAGAAAGCAAAATCGACAGATCTAGTCATAGATCTAGACACATATATGAAGATATAGTCAGATTTGAGGAGGCCAGTGCGGAATAGGCGTCAGAGTAGGAAGGATGGTGGTTGGCCAGAGGTGTAGAAGGGAGATGAGAGAAGTAGGCGGTGTGAGGGTGTCGGAAAGTGGACTCTGGTGGGAGGGGAATAGGCTGACCGGCGTGACGAAGAAGAAGGGAGTACATTTTGACGAATTTCATAGATCTGACCGGGAAATGTACAAATCTGGCCAGAAATGCGTAGATCAGATCGGTCTGAGATGAGGAAGATGAAGCCCGAAGGGAGAAGAAGAAAGTGGACGTCGATCTAGGGTTTCATAACAAGGAGAGGAGGGAGGTGGTGTCGGTTCGTATACAGAAGATGAATGTCGTCGGCGGTAACGAAGAGGCGCCGATGTATTGAAGATCGGTAACATGAACGGAGGAGAAGTGGCCGAAGAAGGGGGTGGGCAGAGTTATATATATAGGGAGAGTGTGTGTGTGTGTGTGTGTGTGTGTGTGTGTGTGTGTGTTTAGAGAGAGAAGGAAGAGAAAAAAAATGAGAAGAGAAAGTAGGGAGGTGAGGGGTGGGGGAATATAATTTGAAAAAACTCTTTTTCTTTTTTTTTTTTTTTTTTTTTATAAAGGAAAGTATGTTTCTTAAAACGAGAATAAATTTGGACATGAGGGCCCCATGGGAATTTTTTCAAAAATAAATAAATTAATAGTATTGATCTAAATGCAATCTCTGATGAGACTCTTTTCTTTTCTAAGAAAGATAATTGCAGACAATTTAACAATTAGCTTTCAAAAATATATAAATAAATAAAATACTCATTTTAAAACATCTAAATCATTTTCAAATGAGTTGCTTAGTAGTAAAAGATAAGTTTCAACAATTATGTGAGATCTAGGCTCCGTTTGTTTGGGGGAAAATGTTTTTCGGAAAACATTTTTCCCATTTTTCGGTGTTTGTTTAGCACCGAAAAATGGGGAAAATGTTTTTCGAAAAATATTTTTTCCACTTTTCTAAGTAAAATGATATACGAATTTTTTCAAAGTAAAACATTTTTCGAAAAATGATAACACCCTCCCATATACACACCCCCATGTTACCCACCCCACATCAACCACCCCTACTCCATCCCCATCACCACCCCCTGCCACCCAACCCCTCACCCCCCCCCTTCGAGTAAAAAAAACTCATTTTAAATTTATTTTTAACAACTCCCCCCCCCCCAATCCACTCACCACCCCTGTCACCCCACCCACACCCCAACCCCGTTGAGTAAAAAAAAATTAATAATTTTAAATTTATTTTTAACAACTCCTCACCCACTCCACTCACCATTCCCTGACACCCCCTTGGTTGGGTAAAAAAAATTAATCATTTTTCGAAAAACAATTTGCAGTTAAATTCAATTTTTTTTTTGACCCGACGGGAGGTGGGGTGGGGTGGGTGGCAGGGGGTGGTGAGTGGATTGGGGAGGAGTTGTTAAAAATAAATTTAAAATGATTAATTTTTATTTTTTTGATTCGACCGGGTGGGTGGTGGTGGGGTGACAGGGGGGGTGAGTGGATTGGGGGAGGAGTTGTTAAAAATAAACTAGTTCATAGTCCGTCGAAATTCGACGGGAATAATAAAGCTAATCAATTAAGAAAAATTGACGCAACGCATTTTCAAAGAGAGAGAGTCTTAAAATTATAGTACAGAATTAAAGTTGGGACCTCTTCAACAACCAACTGAAAACATCTATTAAAATAATGAAGTAATTTTATGAGGGTCTCATTCATTCAATTCTTTAAAATCAAACCATCTATTAAGGAAGTTTTTTTTGCATACAGAAAGGCCATGAAAAATCTGATTTTTTTTTTGGACATTCGTCTCGGAACGGAAGTAGTAACATCTTTTACTTCCTAGCATGTGAAAATCATTTCACTACAAGTAAACCAGACATGTAAATACACTTCCAAGTCTCGGTGTCTCTGAAACTCGTTCTTTTTGTACCAGGCTTTGTACAGGATCATAGATAATGTTGCTTCAAAACCAAAAATTGTACTCGTATTTATAATTATAATGGTTCATGTACAAGCTTGGTCCTGGTCCTTCAGGTAGCACCATTACCTGAAGAACCGTCATTTTCTTTGAAGCTACTGTAGCTAAAACCCTCACAACTATAATATATTTAACTGAGAGAAATTGAAATGATAAAAGGGGGTAGAAAACCTCTAAGATAACTTAAGTGCCATTTCCTGAAGAAGAGCTCTCTTCTGTGATGGATTTATTACGCAATTAGTTTTAGCATTCTCCAACACATCTGCAATCATGACCGTAGCATGACCAAGAGGCTCCTCTGCATCTCTTCTCAGCATGAACGCCTGTAAGTAAACCAACAAAAACCCATTAAAGCACCCCCAACAAAAGTAACTAAAATGCACTATAAATCTTTTATGAGTAACCAGCTCATGTAAAAGCTTGACCCATCAGAGAGAATATTGTGGTATCAGAACAACCTGACCATTCATTTTTTTTTAAGAGAACCAGGACGACACCTGGGAAATTTTATTAATGATAAATAATAAAATTACATCGATGAGCTGGAATATAACCCAACTCTAAAACCACAAAACAACAAATCATAGCCCAAGAATAAAACCCAAACCAAAACATCAGCCCAACACCAGATCCAGCCCAGCAAAGGAGATTAAGGGCGGCCACACAAGAGCAATGGCGGCCGCACAAAACCGACCGAAGCAATAGGGCGTCCTCACAATGACATGGGCGGCCGCACAAGTCTGGCCGAGACTTAAGGGCGACCGCACAAGCCATTTGGGTGATCACCCAAGACCTCAACGCAGCGCACGGACGTGCAATTCCAAGAGCACGGCCAAGCACTTCAGAAAAAAAAACCCCAGCAGCCTAGAAACCAAAACTTCAGCTGAATCAAATCCATATCAAACCTCATATGAACCCATATCAATGCCGAGCCACATAAACACCCAAATTATCATCCCCGAATCGCATAACACCCACTTTCATCGAATCGAAGAGCATTAAGAACATCCCTAGGAAGATCTCGAACCGAATTGGGACAACCCAAAATGAAAGGGAAATGGGACAACATTTTTTGGAAAGGAGAGATGGGAGACTATTTAATAACCAATCCATCTACATGCTAACACACTCGTGGAGAGACCCCAACTATGCATCTCATGTTTAACATAGATAGTATATATGCTAAAGGACAAATTCCAGTCTTTAGAATAATATATGACCATCTGTTCAAGCTTTTCTGTGGGAAAACCCCCAAAGGGAATATTATGATTTCAGAACAAACTGACCATCCAAAGTTCTATAACTGGGACAACCTTCGGGGAGTGTAAACTTACGACAGACTTGAGACAATTCTGTAGCCCTTTATCTTCAACCATCAGCTATAATACAAAATATATCCCATGGAACCTCCACAGGCCCACAGCAGTATGGAACAACATGGAGGTATGATGATAATGAAGTTGCTTTAAAAATTGAAGGTCCTATCAAAGTATCAATATTCATCGATTATAAAGCTTATGCAGCTGGTGACTATCTTAAGTCTCATGTCAAGATCCAGATGCTGTGTAGGACCCTTTTATGCTTGATCATCTGTGTGGGAGTTTTAAGAATATTACTCCCACTGTCCCAAAATGAATGTCCAAAAAATTTCCAAATTTATTCTTGATCAAGAGCAAATTTGATTTTTTTTTATTTTTTTGACATTTATTTTGGGACATAGGGAGTACTAATATTGATGCTACTCCTAATAAAATCTTCTTAACCGCCAAATTATTCAAATTAGATGCACATTCATTAGAGAGAGAGAGAGAAAGAGAGAGAGAGAGAGAGAGAGAGAGAGAGAGAGAGAGAACTCCGCCCTTGATGTGATATGGTCAATGTACATGGTAAATGTAACCATGGCTCCCCATAAATTTCTCTGTATATAACACTACTGACTGCTTCAACACAACCTGCTTTCCAATATTGAATGGGACTTATTTGTATTTGACCATGTGCATAATTTGGCGCTTCATGGTGAGGGCAAATAGAACAAACCAGTAATATAGTAATATTGGACAAAACACATGCACATCAAATATGGAGAAGAAGGTCATCAGAAATATTACAACCCTCAGTTAAACAACTTACTTCTACTTAAATAGTATTCACATTCTACGTCCATTTAACTATTTGGAAGATATACCTGTAGGAACAATTTCATCAATTACAATATCCAGTCCAACTGGCAGAAAAAAAATAAATCCCTCTTGATTGAGCAAACTGATAAAAACCTTTATACTTGCAAATAAGAGACATCAATTCTATTAAGCATATCGGACATGCACTATTTTCACAACTTGTTAATATTTATAGATTAAAATTACCTCACAACTTGTCAAAAAATTTCTTTATACACTACATTAGTTGTGGTATCATGCGTCTAACCATCTTTATCATAAATTAGAACTTTGAGCCCTTTTTTACTGGTTACTCTAGAGATTGCCACATACAACTGACCGTGGCTGAATACAGGTCGAGGAAGGTATAGCCCCACGTGTGAAAGTGATTGTCCCTGACTCTTATTTATAGTCATAGCAAAGCAAACGACCAAAGGGAATTGTCTCCGTTGAAACTTCACGGGAAATTTTGTCAAATCTGATGGGCTCAAGATCATTTTAGGAATAAAAACCTTCATGCCAATATTTTTACCCGATGTCATTTTTGCTTCAACTACGTGCTTTTCGAGATTGGTGACAATCATTCTTGTTCCATTGCATAGCTCAGAAGCTTGATCAATATTCCTGAGCAACATGACCATACACCCAACTTTAAGCTTGATAAGGTGATTTGGCAATCCCGAGCATTTAATCGTATTAAAAAACTCTATAGAAAATACATCCTCGTGTCCTGTAATATCTCCATCCTCCTTACTGATGCTATCTGAACTCATATACTCAACCTCTTCACCGGGCAACAATGACATCACATATTCATTTATAGAATCTACTATTTCATTAGTTGGTGCCAATACAGCTCTATTCTGAAAGAATCCATCAAGACTGATATTCTGTAATATGTCGGGATACGTATATTGAACGATTGCTGGAATAGGATCAACTGCATCTCTTATAAGAATGTCATCCGGTATGTTAAGATCAGCTTCTCTGTCATTTTCCTCTCCGACATCCCCGACCCGTAATATCCATTCATCGAAATCTCTAATCTCTAAAGCATCTGAAGAAGATGAACCAGCCTACAGAATAGACAATATGATTGATATAAAACATTTAAATAAACAAATAATAGAAACATAAAATATTAAATTTTTTATATCAAATGGGTTTACCTGCAATCTCATGTTTTTTGTCAATTTAAGGACCTCGCAGTAGTTCCAAAGTTTAGATGAACTAATGGTAGCATGCATAATATCATTTCGGTTTCCTTTGGGAACAACCGACAATATTTGCCTAAAATCACCTCCTAATACAACAACTAATCCATCGAATGGCTTATCAGAGCATCGACCATCTGATGTTCGCATAATATCACTCAAGCTCCTATCAAGAGCTTCGAAGCACTGCTTGTGGGTCATTGGAGCCTCATCCCAAATTATGAGTTTTGTTTTCTTAAGAAGTCCACACACATCAGAATCCGGCTTGATCTTGCTGCAAGTTGAGCTTTCATCGACCTGGATTGGTATGTCGAACTGGAGGTGAGCGGTTACGCCTCGGGAAGAAGCAAAGAAGCTATACCGCTAGAAGCCACTGGAAGAACTATATCCTTCCTGCTTCTTAAGGCCGAGCACAATGTCTTATATATAAAAGTCTTTCCAGTCCCTCCATAACCATACAAAAAAAACACTCCACCATTGCCATTATCAAATGCAGTTATAATCTTGTCATAAACAATTTTTTGCTCATCAGTCAAACACGTATATAATCTAGAGTGCTCAGCTTTCATCTCATCTACGTCGTATGACATTTCATCTAATATTAGGATATTCTCAGCATCACAAATGATTGAATTGATTGGTTTAGGCATATCCTTATAATTTTGGAGACTGCTGCAATTCGCTGCAAGTAACTTATCAATTTGTTCCAATGCTAAATTTCTAATTTGCTCTTCACCAAGTGTTAAACCTATATATAAGGAGTAGATTTAATTAAAAATGATAATTAAAATATAGTTTAAAAAATAATAACATATGGAACATGATAAATTAGATAAACAGTAAGATATTTCATAAAATTATCGAATCCATTACATTAGCAGATTTACCTGGATTGTTGAAATTCGTTTGATGCTTGTAGATGATATCATTCGACAAAAGATGCCAAGTTTTATTCCATACATTTGTGGTCTCGACATACTATTAGACAGTAGTAGCATCGCGAATAGTCTTCTTAAGTAATCCGCGGACCCCCATTCACTTGCTTCTGTGATTCCATCAACATATTCTTTGTCATCATCTAACAATCCTAGAGCATAACATGCTGCTTTGTAATCACCGTGTACGATGTTGTTTACAGTTTTCAAATCATCGTAACATTTAGCACCAGCAACATGATTTAACATCAACCTCAGATAGTATATTTCACCTGAGATAACAGTACTGATTAATAATTCTAAGATAACAGATAGATGATCTAGATTGCAAAATAGAAAGAAAAGATAATTGGGAAAAAACAATAGTATGACTATAATAGATCTTATAGAACAATAAATAGTAGATATCAGTTGAATTTATGGGGACATGAAAAATTCGTCCAATTGACATGCATTTCTTTCTAGGTCAAATCGTTTAAGTATGAGGCAACAGGGAGAAGGGATTTTTCTAAGGGTAAGCTTTATGCTGTTTAAGAAGAATGCTTCTCAAGTTCCTTTCTCTTTTCTCAAGTATGTAATGACCCTAAATGGTAAGCTTTATGTGCTTAAGAAGAATGCCCGACACATTATTTCTTCACGATAAAATCTGATTGAATCTATATTTCTCATGGGCACCTACAATTGTTGTGATACACCAGATACTGATGGACTTTTCTCTGTTTTGAGTTCTGACAGGAAATATTGCTGGCAGTAAATCGACTGCTGCAGTTGTAGCCTTTAGATTTCTAATCTTTTTTTGTTTGAAAGTGCGAGTATTTTTCTTTATATTCATGTTTAACATTTTGAAAACAACTCAATTTACCCCAAAAATGTATGTATAACTTTGAAATACTATGACAGAGTAATAATAGAATGGATAATAGATTGATAACCTTAAGAATGTAATTAAATTTGAATGTTAGGTTTCTATTGCGTCAAATTGAACTGGAGATACATTTGGACAATTTTCATGCATTATGGTAATGGGTAATTTGTTGGGTTTCTAGATAGATATCCAACCCATTATTGTATTAGGTACTTATTAACTTACCTATTGAAAACTCATTTATATTATTGGGTACTCAAATGGTTAAACCTATAAGTCATTTTTGATGTGTAAAATGGATGGTTAACGGAATGGATACATCTCCAAGTCAAAAAATTAAGAATCTAAGGCACTTTATCAGGTCATGAAAAAAAAACCTATGCAACGCATGATTCCTTAAGTCCCCAACAAAATTGGCTTAACAATGGCAAAAAAAAGAGACGTTTGTGAAACCAACCCAAATAAAAGTCGTCAGTTTTTAAAGTAAACAGAATTCTGTATAAGATATGCTTCTACATTCTCTATTAACTACAAAACAATTAGCATCTTAAGTCAAGAGAATTTCCATGAGATGCAATCATATAACAAAACAAAACATCCATACATGCTTCGCATATCATCAATAATCTTCAGAAAGAACCATTCTTCGCTGAAAAATATTGCTGGTGTAAATACCACAGGGCATACATTCTCCAATAGCATTTAAAACAGCCCACTCATAACACCTCCATTTTCTCCTCTTAACACATTTTTTTTCTATTTATCAGGTTTTAAAGTTAATAGCGAAGGAAGGGAATAAAAGTTATGGGCTGTTTTAAACGCTATTTTTTTTTCATTTTTACAGTTTTCTTTATTTCAAAACCCATAATTTATTCAGACAAGCTTACTTGATCTTTCAAAATGATCTTGAATGAGATAACAGCTAGATGATCTAGATTGCAACCATCAAGTTCAAGCATCATGAATAAAGATAATAGTACTGATTAATAATTCTAAGACAACATATATATGATCTAGATTGCAAGATAGAAAGAAAAGATAATTGGTAAAAAACAATAGTATAACTATAGTAGATCTTATTCAAGAATAAAGTGTTGATATCACCTGAATTCATGGGGACATGAAAGATTCGTCCAATTGACATGCCTTTCTTTCTAGGATGCCATTCTCGCTTCGATTTATCCCAAACAAAATGTTGGGGAAATTCATTATACTTGTACTGTCGAGCCTCTGGATTCCCCATATTGTACTTCATCCATTGTAAAAATTGTGATTGACTAACAGTCGGCTTATTCACAACATCTGGAAGATAATCCCCATCTTTGAAAGGAATACTTTGGTCTCCTTCTAAATGGAAAGACAATCGCTCTACAGAAGGTGTCCTATAATGGATATCAAATCTAAATATCCTCCATATAGCTTTACATGCAGAAACATATCGGCAATCAACATACCTTTTCACTTCATCATCTACACAGAACCTCACTCCTACTCTGTCACTTCCCTTGCTGATATACTTGAATAAATATTTTATTGACTTGCTTTGGTTACAGTATTCCACGTTGATATGAGCATGATACTTCAACAATAATTCTGGATTATAAGGTACAATGTATCTATTATCAAGCAAAACTCCACCTTTTTCAACATTGGCACCAGTGTCTCTCCTCCTATAGACATGATATCCATTTTCGTCAATCGTTGTCCCTTCATTAAAACTTTTAGGGAATTTCTTTGAGCATTTTGTTTTTATCCATGCATGGGGATTTCGGGTTAGCAGCACCGCATGGACCATGAACCATATATTCTTTCACAGCCTCATATAATTCTGGGTTCTTTTCTTTGTCGGAAATCTCTGCACATATCCACTTGTCAACATCCTCGACAATTCGTGCTTGATCAGTTCGTTTTAGAAAAAGAAGAATATGAGCATGGGGAAGACCTCGCTTTTGAAATTCTATGGTGTAAACAACTGCATTGAATAAGAATGAACATAATTAATCTTACGGTACCTCATAAATAAAATAAAATATTAATTGATATATATTCCATCCATCCCACTATTATTTCTACTTTTATAGTAACAATTTTTCACTTTTCATAAAGATAATTATTTTTTAATTATATTATATATCTAAGTGTGATCAAGTTAACCAAATTAGCAAAAATAGTGGAACGGAGGAAACAAATCAATTATAATAAACAATGATTCAAATAAAATGAATAAAACGAATATATAGTATTATGAAATAATATCTTACGTGCAGTAGGCTCGCCAAAATTTTCTTCTCCTTCAAATCCCTTATCAATTCATCAAGTTTAATTTTAAATACCCTACATAGAATATCAGGCCTATCTTCAGGTCTTCTCCTCTTTTTCTGAAGAAATTGTGTGATCTCTGGCCACTTAGGATTACAGGTAAATGTAATAAAGAGTGACAGATATCCTGTCCAGTTGCAAATAGCTAACGTATCTTGAAAATTTTGAGTCATCCACCGCTGACCTCCTGTATATGTCGATGGCAATACAACTCGTCTTCCTGCAGATGACGGACCGGTATTTCCTCTTGAAACTGCATCCGTAAGTTTGCTATAAGCTTCAATCCTAAGAGAGGGTTGGTTGAAACGAATCCATTGAAGCCTCTGTGTATCCATCCTAATATATGCATCAACCACAAATTGCTGAAATAATCTTCCACTTTCCATGAGTTGCGGTCCTTCTGTAAGCCTTTCTTGTAGTCTGAATGATAAAAACTCCTTCAATGAAAGATTGTCACGCTTTGCTGTAGGAGGTTTATTTCTGGGAATTTCTGTATAATATCCATCTTCCCCATAAGCAAACAACAATGGATACTGAAGAGGAAGGTAACATGGATTAAATTCGTGTATTTAGGATTTTTCGTTGGCTTGTTTTTTGGAGTCCTCTCTTCGAACCAAAATAAAAGCATGACAATGTTCACATTCATAATCTGGATCTCCAATATCCCAGTATCCTGTTTACGTGCAATAAATGTAAAATGTAACTGATTTTGTTCTAAAATGTAGCGAACAAAATACAATTAAATTAAATATTCTTAAAGTACAGTTATATTTCATAATTAAAATCTAAAACATACCTGTTCTTGGTTGTGCAATTTCCTTCATCTTTTTTTTTTCTATTACAATGTGATGTTCTAGCCTTATCTTCTTCATTTGTTGACAAGTCATTTTGAGATTGAATCCTCACTGAATCTAGAAAAAAAAATATTGAGACGGGTATTAGGATGATACGAAGATAAGAAATATAAAATAATAAATAAACACTTAAAAAATATTCAAATAGGACAAATAGGTTACTTTAATTGCTTTTATTTACCAGTATCAATATGATGAATTGGGTGATTGCTCTCAAAATTAAAGTTCCTTTTTAGTGATTGCAAAACCCCACTACTTTGCCTGATTGGTCTAATGGGTCTTCTAACTTCCAAGCTCATTTGATTAGTGCCGGTTGGCGTGGTAGCTATGATAAAGTAAATGTGTAATGATTAGTAGTAATGCTATATATTTTTGCAGTATAAAATATTAAAAAATAATAATTAAATTTTACCTTTTGTAAGATTATATGTAGGAAATATTGGTCGAATTATATGACTACCGGTGGTTGGAGATTCACCTGAAAGAAATACAATAAAATAATTACTATTTCAGGAAACACAGTTATCGTTCAAAACTAACAATTTAAAATTTTTACCGTTAGTAATTGTAACTTTGAAAAGCATATACTGCCTCCATCTATTCTCCAACTCATTTATATCCTATTTAACATTTCATACTCACACCACATATCTTTTACCTTTATTTTCCTTTATGAGCATGACCAAAAAATTTGTATAGTTTGAGGTAGGACGGATGAAGTGTGTGTATGAATCAAACAGTTATCCAAACAATCAAAATTCATTAATATTCTTACCATTCATAGTGTTAGTGATATGAAATGTTGGCGTCATTAATTGACTTGGACCTGTGAATAAAATTAAGGGTTGAAATGATTGCATTTACGTAAATTAATACTGACAAAACTTGATTACAAAACCATAAACCCAAACAGTAAAAGCAAGTATTACCCGGTGATGTTCTCTTCGTCATTAATTGACTTGTTGGCAAATCATTCTGTGATTCAATCATCACAGAATCTTTGTTGGTGATTTTCAAAACTCCAGTAGTTTGGCCAGTTGGCATACCACGCCTTCTCAAATATTCCAATTTATTTGTGGCTAATACATTACTCATATTCGCATCACTGTTTGGAGAAATGTTTTCATTTCCTTGTTGTCGATTGACAGAATTAGAGTAATCAACATCCAATCTTCTTTGCAGAGATTGTAAACAACCTAAGAGAAATTTCATGAAATTAATTATAACATCATTAAACACACTTATCAATAAATAGTTTACTGGTGTGTGACTTAGATTAAAACTAAAAAGAGGCTATCGACTTCCTGGTAAAAAGCATGTAATCCCTCTGTCCCTTTTACAACTCATTTATTTCATATTTAAGTTTTCATACTTACAACATATCTCTTATACATTTCAAGGCTCAGCAATAAACAAAATTCATCCGGTTAAGTTTGAATTGTACGAAGAGAGTGTATGTCCGTGAATCTCAAAATTAATTGTACAATTTAAAAAGAATGGTATTCTTACTGTTCATGTTGTTACTCGTAGGAAATGTTGGTCTCATCAAATGTCTTGGATCTGGGGATAACACAAAGGGATTGGAGTAATTGCATTTTAAAAAAGGTAATATAATACTAACAAAAATAAAGAAAAAAAGAAGTATATTTATGAAGACATTCGAAATGACAAAACAATTAAAAAAAAATTTAAGCAAGTATTACCCAGGGGTGTTTTCTGTGATTCAATAATCACAGAATCTTTGTTAGTGGTTTTCAAAACTCCAGTAGTTTGGCCAGTTGGCATACCACGCCTCCTCAAATATTCCAATTTATTTGCAGCTAATTCATTACTCAAATTCACATCACTGTTTAGAGAAATGTTTTCATTTCCTTGTTGTCGAATGCCAGAAGTAGAGTAATCAACATCCAATCTTCTTTGGAGAGATTGTAAACCCCCTAAAAGAAATTGCATTTTAAAAAGGTAATATAATACTTTCAAAAATAAAGAAGAAAGAAGAAGCATAGTTATGAAGACATTCAAAAGCGCAAAACCATAAACCCAAAAATTAGAAGCAAGTAATACCTGGTGATGTTCGCGTTGTGTCTTTTTCATTTGTTGGAAAATTATTATGTGATTCAATCATCACAGCGTTTGAATTTGGTAAAATTAAATACAGTATCATTTTTTTCTCTGAAAGAAACATTATAATTATATGAATCTGACAATTTTTCACACTATTAAAATATATACTCTTACCGTTACCGTTAGAAATGTTAGTCATACGAAATGTCGGCGTCATCAGTTCATTTCCATCTGCGATAAAATGAAGCTTAAATAGTGAATATAATTTAAAAAGTAATAAAGCTTATCGACCAGATTGATGAGATATAAAAAGGTAGCTCACAACAATCATATTTATTATGTAATTGTATTATATTTTATTATGTAATTTTATCCATGGAGATTTAATAAAGTGAACAGAGTGATTATTATATTTTAAAAAGTAATTAATCAATCTTATTGACTAAAACAAATGAAAGATAAAAATGTAGATCACAACTGGAGAATACAAATTTAGAAAACTTACGATTAGTAATGTCAGACAACGTGACTCTTTGATCCCCAAACGGGATTATTGGACGCTTTTATATCTCCTCGCTTTTTCGTTGCATTTTACCAAAAGTGTTGTCCATTGTAGATCTAAAAACAATATCCATAAAATTAAACATATAAAACAATGATTATATATGCATAACAATTGATGTTGACTGGAATATAAACAATGATTCTATATGAACAACATCAAGTGATATTTTCATATCGAGATAAGGCAAAAGATTTGTTTAACAAACACTCACCATGATTATTTATAGAAAACAACTAATGTCTTCTTGGTGGAAAGTTTTGAATAGCGAAATGGATTGTAAAAAGTTATTAAAACTTGTTGTGCATCCGAACTCCAGTTACTATTTGATTTGTTGGTTATTGAGGAAAACCGAAATCGATAAAGGGGTTCATATTTATATTTTCTCAATTTTCTAGAACCAAAAAAATATAAATATATTCAAGATCTTTAGTTCTGACCGATTATGATGAATAGATTTTTATCTTCTTTTTTTTCTTTTATTTTTCTTTTTCTTAAGTAAGAATTTGGCTGCATAAAGAAGTTATATGGACCATACCGAAATGATAGGTAAAAGGCGAGTAATGCTACCCATATTGCAAGAAGGGAGACGGAGACTACATTATTCAAAGATTAGGAGGCATATGAAGAAGAGAAGAAAAGTAATAAGATGGTGAGTTATATGAGAAGATCTAAGCAAACATGAATAAGGGTTTTTGAAAGCAATATGAGGCTTCTTGGGATCTCAGAAAATATAACGATGAAAACGGAGCGGAGATTAAACTTTATGATGGATTTATTTTTGTCTCTCTCTTTTCTATTTCTTTTTCTCGGTTTATTTTTTTTTCTAAATTTTCTTCCTATTTTGTAAGTGCACACGGTAGTGACTTCTGCTACATCTGTGAATCCTCACAGATGCATTTAGTAACCTAACAGAAAGAAACTGAAACCAAATTATTTGCAGCTGCAATTTCAGTGGAAAATTAGAAGATTTCTATAGCATTACATCACTCTGTGTGTGTATAATTGCGTGTGTGTATAAGTTTCCTGATAGTTGGTATGTGTGTTTTAATTTTGGGGGATAGATATATAGATGATGATTCACATGAGCATCTATTCTGCCGGAAACAATGGATCTTGGGATATAATTATTATGTTTATACTGAAACCAAAACATTTGCAGCTGCAATTACAGCTTTAAAGATTAAAGTTTTACAAAACAATTTATTATATATAAGTGTTTTTATATAAAGATTAAAGATTTACAAAATTTAGCAATAAATTCAAAAATAATTTATTATATTGATTATTACTTTTCGCAAAACATAAATATTTTCTAATTTTCGGAGGCATAATTAAAGATTATTAGAATGTATTGGATTGAAAAAACCTGAAAAGTGCAATTTTCAGGGGACAAAAATATTCTTGATTGATAACACCTATTTTGACTATGTAAAAACAACAACAACAACAACAAAATAATGAGATTAATAACTAAATCAAATATGAAGTCAATATATTTCATCTAAAATCAAAAGAATAAAATTAAATCTTTAAGTAAAAGCATAAATCATCAGCCATCAGCTGCAATAAATGAAGTCAATCAACTATAAGTCGTTAATCAATCAGTAATCAGCTATAAGTTATCAGCCATTAGATGCGACAAACAAACCTTTTTATAAAGGTGGAAACAAATAAACCTAAATCTTTAATATGGTTGAACTGTCAAATATAAAACATTTTCTTTTTGATGATACGAACTTTTAGTACTTAAACATAACGTCTTTTGTATAATGCCAATACTGAAGTGAATATAAAATGGAACCAATTCCACTTGAGTTTTTTTCTTGATGTTGTTCATAATTGTGTAAACTCATAATATTGCAACAAGCATGCATATGGTTCACACATACTTAAATATGAAATTGAAATGCATTTTATCTACACATCAACATTTTACATGTGAAATGAATGTTGCAGTCTATGTGCTAAATTTTGATGTCCATGGATTAACAGTTAGAATTGATTTGAAATGGATCGATATTTAGACTGTTAATCCACTAAGAGAGAGGTATGATAAAATCTTGAGCGGTAAGTAACTAAGTTATACATATCACTGGCGGAGCTAGGGCATAGGGATGGGGCACTACTAGAAACAGCTTCATTACCGGCGGAAAGTTACCGACGGACCGAGTCCGTCGGTATTACAGACGGACCAACATCAATTACCGACGGAATTTTAATTTTATTTGCCGATTATTTTTTTTTGAAATTTCATTTAAGTCCGTCGGTAATACTTAAAATGTCCGTTGGTAGTACCGACGGACTCGGTCCGTCGGTATTACCGTTGGAGTAATCCGTTGGTAAGAAGCCCTATATATTAAACCCTACCCCCCTTTCCAGCCCCTTACGCTTCAAATCAAAATCGTCCATCTCTCTCTCAACACGCCATTCCGCCGTTGCCGTTTCCAACCAGTGTCTTTCTCTCGCCGTCACCGTTCCGCCATCGCCGTCACCTGGGTTAGTTATCTCTCTCTCTCTATTGCTCGGTCGCTCTCTCTCTCTTTCTCTGTTCCTGAAGCTCCACCCCTGCTGGCCCTTCCTCCAAGCTCATGTTGCCCCACCTGCCCCACCCACCATTCATACATATGTAGCTATATTTCAGCATTCGTTTTTCTACATTTTGAAGTGGTTGAATTGCTTTAGAAAAGTGGTACATTGTGACTTTGAACATATGGAGTATTGTTGTTCTTTCTGCCTTTTAGTTGTGCTTGCCACTAGGAGGGCTCTAAGGGTCCAGACCTGCCATGTGTGTGTTTGTTGCTTACTAATGAGATGGTATTCAGGAGAATCCTTAGCTTTCATCATAGCCATGAGTTGATTAACTTGATTTTGCAACTGTTCAAAATCAAAATGAGGGACTGAGCTCAGGGTGCATGACTTGCATAGCCTTTGGACTACCATAAGAAGAAGAATGCCCTGCATAGCTGGTGGATCTTGTCTCTTGAGGTTTAGGATATTTCCCTCTATTCATGGGGTGGGCCGGATGATTTGTAGGAAAGCCATTAAGTCTGTAACAATCAGCTCTTACATGCCCTTCCTTATTGCAGTAATTGCAAATGGTTCCTTTCTTGAATGACTTATGAGGAGCAACATTTGAAGAGTTGTGATTATGAAAAGTTGTAGCAGCAACATTGCCAGGAAACTGATTAGGAAAGGGACTGAATGAAGTATAGGACTGAACATTGGCAACCATGGTTAAGTTGCCTGGTATATATCCTTGTCTTAGGCTCTCCTCTTGTCTCACCATATTGTATGCTTCACCCACACTAGGAAGAGGTTTCATTCTCAAAATTTGACCCCTAACATTAACAAAACTGTCATGTAAATCCATTAGAAACTGCATAAGCTGTTTCCTCTGCTCTCTTTCAGCTTGAGCCTTGATAGAAAATGACAATATTGGTAATTTTTCTTTCCCAGAGTCATTCATTAGATTTGGTAAGCTTAAATGAATATTTAGTTGATGATTGTTTATGTTTGCTAGTGATTATTTAGTCTTAGTGGTGCTTGGGGTTTAGGTTTGTTCTGTGAACCTACTATGAAAATCATATTGTTGCACTGTCATTTTAGTACTTGGAAGACTTCATCATTGTTTAATGTATATTCAATTTCTTTATTTCTGTCAAGCAGGAGTGAATACAATTCTTTTTGGGTCATCTGTCGCTTCTTTGTCGAGATTTGGTACATATCTTTCCTACTTATTGTTGATATATGTTCACATATCTTCTCATTTTTTTTCTCCTACTTATTTGTACATATCTTTCCTTAGTTGATATATGTAAATTAGATAGCTAGAAAAGATTTGGTAGGAGACTTATTGTAATCCCATAGATTTAGGGTTTGAATTGATCTACGAGTTTAGGGTTTGTGTACAAGTATTTCCGTTGAGAGTCCACAAGGGAAAAACATCAGAAAAAGTCTATTGCATCAACCAAATTTTAGTAACGCTACTAGGCCACATTCTTAACCTCAGGTTTACAATATCAACAAGAATGATTTTCGTAATATTGTTGTAAGACACTGATCAATTAAAAGGTTAAAGGTCTCGAGAAATAAAAAATTAAAATAAATTTATGATTTGAATGTTAACTATTTAAAAAAGCAGATGTGTATAAATGTTAATTCATCATTGTAAAATTATATAATTTACAACAAAAAATTAAATATTAATATTTAAAATTATTCAAAATAATAATTTAAAAAATATAATAGATGTGTGTGTTAATTCATTATTGTAAAATTATGCTATGCATTTTACGGTAATGAATAAAAATTAATGTTACGACGTAACGTTGTGACGGTTGAAACAAAAAAGCTTAGAAACCCGTTTAAGAATCTTTAACTTATCATGTTGAGGTCAACATGTAGTCATCGATTCTTAAATTGTCCGTCTGGACAGTCTTGAAATGCACAATTATATGATTTTGTAAATATCATCTTTATCTATTAAAATTGCTTGAATAGTCGATAGTTGAGATATTTCGATTGCATTCCTATTGTTCTCTGAGTGTATACTAGACATGGTTGATTACATAATGTCGATTCTAATCGATAGTGTTTGATTGACCTAGTCTACGTCGTGCACTTGGAGACCATGGGGTTATGCTGTCGAAATTTCTTGATTTTCGATTATAAAGCAAGTAGACAAAGTGATATTTGCAATTCATATAATCGTGCATTTCGGGATGGGATAGAAGCCAACCCAAATTCTAAACCTAATGGACATGAATTGTCCTTTCATCCCAGGGAATGATATACTTTACAACAAAGAATTAAATATTAATATTTAAAATTATTCAAAATATTAATAATTTAAAAAATGTGTTAGATGTGTGTGTTAATTCATTATTGTAAAATTATGCTATGCATTTTACGGTAATGAATAAAAATTAATGTTACGACGTAACGTTGTGACGGTTGAAACACAAAAGCTTAGAAACCCGTTTAAGAATCTTTAACTTATCATGTTGAGGTCAACATGTAGTCATCGATTCTTAAATTGTCCGTCTGGACAGTCTTGAAATGCACGATTATATGATTTTGTAAATATCATCTTTGTCTATTAAAATTGCTTGAATAGTCGATAGTTGAGATATTTCGGTTGTATTCCTATTGTTCTCTGAGTGTATACTAGACATGGTTGATTACATAATGTCGATTCTAATCGATAGTGTTTGACCTAGTCTACGTCGTGCACTTGGAGACCATGGGGTTATGCTGCCGAAATTTCTTGATTTTCGATTATAAAGCAAGTAGACAAAGTGATATTTGCAATTCTTATAATCGTGCATTTCGGGATGGGATAGAAGCCAACCCAAATTCTAAACCTAATGGACATGAATTGTCCTTTCATCCCATGGAATGATTTACTTTACAACAAAGAATTAAATATTAATATTTAAAATTATTCAAAATGTTTTGGGACTAAGGCTTTGTTGTTGTTGTTGTATTTAAAATTATTCAAAATATTAATAATTTAAAAAATGTGTTAGATGTGTGTGTTAATTCATTATTGTAAAATTATACTATGCATTTTACGGTAATGAATAAAAATTAATGTTACGACGTAATGTTGTGACGGTTGAAACTGAAAGCTTAGAAACCCATTTAAGAATCTTTAACTTATCATGTTGAGGTCAACATGTAGTCATCGATTCTTAAATTGTCCGTCTGGACAATCTTGAAATGCACAATTATATGATTTTGTAAATATCATCTTTGTCTATTAAAATTGCTGGAATAGTCGATAGTTGAGATATTTCGGTTATTGTTCTCTGAGTGTATACTAGACATGGTTGATTACATAATGTCGATTCTAATCGATAGTGTTTGATTGACCTAGTCTACATCGTGCACTTGGAGACCATGGGGTTATGCTGTCGAAATTTCTTGATTTTCGATTATAAAGCAAGTAGACAAAGTGATATTTGCAATTCATATAATCGTGCATTTCGGGATGGGATAGAAGGCAACCCAAATTCTAAACCTAATGGACATGAATTGTCCTTTCATCCCAGGGAATGATATACTTTACAACAAAGAATTAAATATTAATATTTAAAATTATTCAAAATATTAATAATTTAAAACATGTGTTAGATGTGTGTGTTAATTCATTATTGTAAAATTATGCTATGCATTTTACGGTAATGAATAAAAATTAATGTTACGGCGTAAAGTTGTGACGGTTGAAACACAAAAGCTTAGAAACCCGTTTAAGAATCTTTAACTTATCATGTTGAGGTCAACATGTAGTCATCAATTCTTAAATTGTCCGTCTGGACAGTCTTGAAATGCACGATTATATGATTTTGTAAATATCATCTTTGTCTATTAAAATTGCTGGAATAGTCGATAGTTGAGATATTTCGGTTGCATTCCTATTGTTCTCTGAGTGTATACTAGACATGGTTGATTACATAATGTCGATTCTAATCGATAGTGTTTGATTGACCTAGTCTACGTCGTGCACTTGGAGACCATGGGGCTATGCTGCCGAAATTTCTTGATTTTCGATTATAAAGTAAGTAGACAAGTGATATTTGCAATTCATATAATCATGCATTTCGGGATGGGATAAAAGTCAACCCTAATTCTAAATCTAATGGACATGAATTGTCCTTTCATCTTAGGAAATGATATACTATACAACAAAGAATTAAATATTAATATTTAAAATTATTCAAAATATTAATAATTTAAAAAATGTGATAGATGTGTGGGATAGATGCCAACCCCAATTCTAAACCTAAATGAAGTGTCTTGTTGCTTTTAAGCTTGTAATTCAAATTTAGGGAATTGTAATGCGTTAATTACATCTAAACTGTTAATACATTATGAAATGCAGGCGTTAATTATGTCTGGAGAAGATCGTAGTTGGATGGATAATCGTAGTAATCCCGGTAGAAGGGGTGTCAGACCTCATTTCTTAGAAGGGTTAGAACATTTCTTGGAGTTTGCTAGAGTGTATCCCCAGTGCATGCGTGATGATAAGTTTAGGTGTCCTTGTAAAAAGTGTAAGAATAAAAAATTTCTGAGTGTTGGATGGGTAAAGAAACATCTTTTGGAGGCAAGGTTTGTTGATGGTTACAAGGTATGGGTAGCGCACTGGGAGCGTTATGTGGTTGAAACAAGTGTTCGCAATCGTCCTACTATATTACGTGGTCCGCCAAGGGAACCTGAACATTTGATTGATGAAGAGGAGTCGTCTGTGGGTTTGGATGATATGGTTCGAAATGCGGCTGGCCCAGAGTTTGATTGGAACCCTAATCCAACAGAGGCACCAAATCCTGTTGCAAAGAAGTTTATGGATTTAATGGACTCTGCAAATGAGAAAATTCATCCTGGTGCAAAGGCTACAGTGTTAGAGCAAATGTCTGAGCTTCTAACTATCAAGGCTGATACAAATATGAGCCAACATACTTACGATCGTATCATGTCATGGGGACAACGGATGCTACCCGAAGAAAATAATATGGTTCACAACTTTTATGAGACAAAAAAGTTGGTGGGGCATATCGTTCTTGGGTATGTTAAAATTGATGCTTGCTAGAATCAGGGCATGCTTTTTTATTAGGAAAATGAGGGTCTCAATTCATATTCAATATGTGGACTTAGTAGGTATAAGCCACCACGCCGTGGTAGTGCCAAGCACAAGAAAAGCGTGCCTCGAGCGCAATTGCGTTATATGCTGCTAATTCTCAGGTTGCAACGAATTTACGTATTGAAATAAAGCTCAGAAGCCATGTGTTGGCACAAAGAGTGTCCTCGTGAAGAGGGTGTGATGACTCATCCTTCTGACGGTGAAGCATGAAAACATTTTGATGCTACTTACCCTGATTTTGCTGCGGATCCTAGAAATATAAGGTTGGGAATATGTGCGGATGGTTTTTCTCCATTTGGACCAGGGGAAAAATCTTATTCATGTAGGGAGACTAGTGAACAATCCGGGCGGATTATTTTGGACGCAAATATTGATGAGGAAAGAAAAATGGAAATTTCTATCTCTCCCAGTGGCCAGTAAGTATTATTTAATTGTAAATGTTATATATTTAAATGTCAACTCATTATTTATATTATTTCTATGTTACATTTAAAAGCTATGCATTGATTCTATTGTCTTTTTATTTGTATATATATTGATATATTGTTTTTTAATTAATATCTTAATAGGTTTGTACATGGTGGTTGTCGAGACCCTGCTCGATGGTTTGGGGATATATTCAGTGGGTATACTTTTGAGAAATTTTATCCCACACCAAAATCAATATCAAAAGATGTGTACGATATCTGGTATAGCCAGTTTCGGGAAAAATACTCAATTCTCTTTCCTTTGTAAATTTTGTAGACCAGTCCCCTGTTCATCTTTATGTTCTAATTTACGCTTAATAATTAATTAATTAGCAACAACTATTTTAGTCCATGTTTATTTAACTACTTTTACTATTTTTGTAGCACATATATTCATGTCCCGGGTGCTCAGATATTCAAATAGAGAAGGCTTTCAAGAAATTAGTTGCTAAGCGATACGCTGGTAAAGTCTATGACATGAAAAAAAAGTGGCAAAAGGATGGTTTGCCTCCAGCTAATTTCTCGACAAGTGCATGGGAGCAGTGGGAATCCTATTGGAGAAGTAAAAAATTTAAAATAAATTCAGAAATAGCAAAGAATAATAGGAACTCACAAGAGGGGCAGGGGAGTGTGCACACAGGAGGATCGATTAACTTCAGCGAGACTTGGTCCCGAATGGTAAACTTACTTAATTTACTATCTGTTTGTAAATTAAGCAATACTCTATTTGATTCATATATTGTTATTATTTGATGAAACATTCAAGTTATAATTTTTTTATATGTTAAGCGAAAGAAACACGGAGATGAGGCTGATGCAGCTGCTGTAATTATGGCTACGCATACTGCGGAGGCTACTGATGGCTCAGCGCGACAATGGGTTAACTCTTATTATCAGAGCCTTTATGTAAGTGTTAATAGTTTTTTCTATTAGTAAATTATAAATTATTTAGTTAAAGAAATATTATTTTCTATCATAGTGGATAACACTTTTTTTTTAGGAAGAGTATGATAGGCGTGCTCGTGACGAGGCTATTGAAGAAAGAAGTATGGAGCCTGAGAGTACCGAGCGGCCCGCCTTTCGTGAAAAGCTTTGGACGGCCATTGTCCTCCGAGACAAGCAACCAAAGGGAGATCGCTTGCCTGGATTCGGAGGACATGGTGCTGGGTATTTTAACATGCCATTTCGCAGCCCTACTACGCAGTACTTTTCTTCTTCTTCCTCCAGCTGTCAGCATGTGGATCAAGAGACGTTCGATGCTCGGGTTCAGAGAGACGTCCAAAGGCAAGTGGAGCAAGTGCAAAGCCAGATGGAGAGCAAGTTGGAGGAATGCCTGCGGGAAGAGCGAGAAATTGGCCAAAGACAACTTCAGGAAGAGCGAGCACTTGTGCAAAGCCAGATTGAGCAGCGCATGCGAGAATACTTGGCCACCATGAATTTGCAACCATAGGAACCTAGCGGTAATACCTCTGCCTCATCAGTCGGTCAATACCTTGATCTGGATGGTGGTCGTGGCACTAGTAGGCGAAGTGGTGGTAGCAGTCATGGTTGTGGTCGTTAAACTTGAATTTTAACTTGTATTTTATTTGACATGTAATAACACTTAAGTAGTTTTAAAACCCTTCCATTTCCCCTTCCCAACCAGTTTTACTTGATTTGGATGGTGAATGTCTACTTGTATTTTATTTGATGTTCAAGCGAAACAGGTTGTTTTGGTGTTTTGTTTGAAATTGTTGGAATTTGTTTAAAACATGTTATTTGAACAGGTTACAGCCTTTTATAAGTGGTTTACAAATAAAAACAATATTTTTTTTTTTAAATTCTGGACAGATTACCGACGGAAATTTCCGTCGGTAAATCAAAACAAAAAACAATAAAAATCATTGCCGACGGACAATTTCGACGGTGATCTTTGGAATTACCGACGGACCCCAATCCGTCGGTAACTCTATTGTGACTTCCGACGGACAATCCGCCGGTAAATATCGGAAATACCGACAGACAGATCCAACGGTAATTAGCCGGCGATAGCTCCGGCAACGGCCGGCATGCTTCCTTGCCGACGGACAGTTTTCGGCGGATTTATTGGGTTTACCGACGGACGAATCGTCGAAATTACCGTCGGAAAAGGTCCACCGGTATTACCAACCAGTTTTTACCGACGAGATCCGATGGATTTTGTCCATTGGTAAAGACCCATTACCGACGGAAATTGAGATTTACCGACAGATATGTCCGTCGGTAAAGGACCAGTTTCTAGTATCATTTTTTTAATTTTCCTCTATACTAGTGTAATTGTTTTACAAATTTAGGAAATTTAGTGCAATTTCTTAAAAGTTGCCACCATTAAAAAAAAGAAAATCCTGACTCCGCTATCAATATATATCATAGACTACTCTTCTGATTAAACAATTTCGCATGTAGACAATGTGAAAAAAAATGAACATGAGTAGACATAATCACTTTATAATCATGAGAAAAAGCTTTGAAATTAAGCTTTTTTTTTTAGGCTAGTGAACAAATGAGTAGATATTTTATAATTATGATAAAAAGCTATAAAATTCTCTTTCATTGCAAATCATAATAGATAATCAATTCAACTTTTGTTAGTTAATGACATTTCAAGCCTTAAACCTGAATGGACATAAAGAGTGTGTGTGTGTGTGTGTGTTTTATGCAGGCCAGGCCAAATTACAGGCTCCTAAGGAGAAGGCCTTCAAAAGTAATTCCAGGCCCAAAAGCAAGCCCAAGGCCCCATTCTTCTCCATTCTCTCTCTTCAAATCCTCCCTCATATTTTCAATCACATAAAATATAGTATTGCTACTAACATTCCCAAAATCCATTAATGCCTTCCTACTACACTCCAATTTATCACTCCTTAACCCTAATTTTGTCTCCAACCGGTTCAATATAGCCGGTCCACCCGGGTGAACCGCCCAAAACACATCATTGAACCCCTCCAAACTTGCCTTGTTCATCAACTTCTTGCAAAACTCCTCAATGTTGTTCTCTATCTTTTGTGGAAGATCCCTCCCTAGTTTGAAGTAAATCCCTTCTTCCGATAGCTTCCCGTCAATCACGTTTTGCGTGCCAGGCAAGAACTGCTGAACCGCGTAGTTAAGTTCCATGAAGGGAGACTCGTTTGAGAGTGGGTCCGCTCCGATAATTGCGGCTGCAGCTCCATCACCGAACAATGCGGCCCCAACAAGATCGTAGGGTCGGGCTTTATTTGGTGGGCGGAACCCTAAAATAGTGGTCTCAGAAGTTGTGAGTAGGACACGACTTCCGGGGTTGTTTTCAGCTATGTCTTTGGCAACCCTAAGGCCCGTGACACCACCGTAGCACCCCAAAAAGTAGAGCATTACACGATTGACATCGTTTTTCAGCTGAAGCTCACTAGCTAGGTAAAGGTCACCGCCGGGTAATCTTATCTCGCTCGAGGAAACATAGACTATGTGAGTGATGTCTTGAGCTGGCCTTCCCCATTCTTTGATGCAAGCTAGGCTAGCTTCTTTGGCCATTTCGACTACGGCTTGGTTCGCTATTTCAAGCCTTTGCTTGATTGTTGGTGTGCCTTCCGTCGCTAGTTCCGGGTAATCATCAAGGATCGCCTTGGACATCACCGTATATCTCGTTCTTACTGTTGTTGTTTTACCTATCAAAATGAATCCACACAAGAAAATACTTTTTTCAAGAATCATGCAAAATGAAAGAAAATGAGTTTTTTTTTTCCATGCAATTTTCATGTTAATCTCTAGCATAAAATTATCATTTTCTTGATCAATTACCCAAGATAACGCGTTTAGAAAAATCAAATTATATGAACTTACACAAGCGCTCCAATTTCTCCTTCATGGCACCATCATCGCAATTAGTATCACGAAAATAGCCTTCAACCAAGCACTCTTGTGGCACGAGTTGGCTTGGGAAGGCCTTGCCCATTGCAAGAATCGTGGCCTTTCCTTGCGTAGGAGCACGCCTAGCTCTTGAATAAGGAGTCTGCTTAGAAAACACACCATTGCCATTGATTTGAGACATAACTTTAGCTACAAATGATCAAAAGTTAGAGAGATAGATTAACTTGATGGAATGAAGATTTTAAGGTTGGTTGTGTATAAATAGTGAGATTTAGGGCTGTTCTTGGAGAAAAGTTGGTGTTAAGGAAACTTGGCATGAATGGTGACAATGGATTCTTTAATGTGTTTTGGTTTTCTTTTGGGTTGTTGGGGTTGAAAGTGTGATGAATTTAAATTTCATTTACCAACAATTGCTCCCTCGATCCAAAATAACTGTTACTTTTTGACAAATAATAATTGTCTTTTTTTAAAAAAAAAACCTATGAAAAGTGGAAAAGCGACAATTATTTTGAATAGGAGGAAGTAACAATTTTTCAATCCTTAATATTAACCCAAAATTACCACACTTTATTTTGTATCATATTTGACTAGATATATACATATGCAACAGAGAATACATGCATAGTACATCCTTAATTAACTCGAAACTACCACACTTTATTTTGGGTCATGGTCGTCACTTGAAAAGATATATACATACGCAACACATAATATTCACGCGATTACACGCAGTGGGAGCTGTTGCAGCATCACATTAACATTTTTTTTAGATTAAATTTTTTTTTACGACACTTTAATATAAATGCCGTAAATAAGGTTGGTTAAACGCCACAATAAGCCCTGGCAGTATTTTCTGGCTTTAGGCCCTCTTCAGTGAAATAAGAGAGTTGTAAAGCATAACCATCAAACTGTTACACAGAAAAATACTTCTCTACTCTCTCCTTCTGTATCAGCCGAATCTCACAAGAGATAGGCACAATATTGTTGTGATATTTTTAGATTAGTTTCCTTTTATCTTTGTATTTATCTTTAGTATATTATTTTGTAAATCCTTTACTTATTCACCAAGATTGAGTAGGACTCCTCATGTATATATATTCTGTTCATATCAATGAGAATATCACTTTTTGCCAATTCTATCATGGTATCAGAGCATTGTGATCCTTTTTCACGGGCACCCTCTCCAACCCTACCCTACGCAACGAAGTGAATTGCCAAGGGTGATCATCATCAATTAGCTCTTGGGGTATGTCCGTTTCGCCATGGATGGTCGAGAATAGCACCGTTGAATATCTTGTTTCTTTCGCTCCGATCATTCTAACTCTGTGCATAACTGAATGTACTCTCCCATTGCTCCATGCCTGAATCAGCAACAGCATGCTTCAAATTTAAGATGCATATATATAGCAAGAATATTTACACATACGCACACACATAGTGGCAGACCCCGACCTTTTCTAAAATGGGTGCACAAACTTCAGAATATAATTGTAGAAAGAATTTAAAGGGTAAACTTCGTTTTTACTTTCAAGGGTGTTTCATTTTTACCATTATACGGAGTACTTTTTTTCTTTAAGAAACACCATTGTAATTTGAAAAATATACCATTTTAGCCCCAAATCCGTCTCTAAATCTAAATTCGTGATTAATCCGCACCTCTATCAACAATTTTGGGGTTAAAATGACACATTTTCCAAACTACAATGGTATTTTTAAAAAAAAAAAAAAAAAGTATAATGGTAAGATTGAAACACCATTAAAAATACAATGGATGAAAATAAAGTTTGGCAAAAATAAATAACCTACTGGCACTTGAACACAAGACCTCAAGCTTCAAAAGCTAGATTACTTAGTTAAAGGGTGCACTTTATATCAATATAGTTAGAGCATCTGCAACCATGCCATTTAAAAATTGTGTCAAGCCATTTCTCTTTCCTCCAACTCAGCTCCACGTCATCAGTCATCAATAACACAACTCCAAACAATTTTATCTCCATTCATGACAAAAGTCATCAGTTTCTCTCTCCTACTTTATACCCCACCATATTTTCTCTTTCCTACTTATTTATATTACATTTATTACTACTATAAATAATTATTAATTATTGTACTATATAAATAATTAATTATAAATTTCATTATAATTAATTATTTTATTAATATTTATTAGTTTTATTTATATTATTTGAAGAAGTTTATATCTAATAAATATAACATGAAAATTACATACGAAAACAAAATACATTAAAATATGTAATAAAGCATAGAAAATATTAAAAATTACATGGGATAATTAGGATCCATAATTATAAAATGAATTTTTTTGGACAAAGTTAAAATGAATAAAATGGCTAATATTGAACAAATAAAATGTTTGTAGAAATTGTAGGGAGTATATGAAATTTAGACTCAATTTATAGAAAAAAAAATTATTGTTGCAATTATTTTGAACAGTTGAAAGTAATTTTTTTTTCAAATAGCCAACAGAATTATTTTGTGAGTTGGCCTATTGCAAATTTTATTAGAAAAAATGATTTTTGAGTGGGACATATGTCATTTTTTTATTGACTCCCTTTCCTTGTTTTCTTTTTCTCTCTCCTTGCCCTCTCGTCAACTGGCAAACCAAAAATGGGAAAAGTCATTCATAACTTTTTAAAAGTCATGAATGGAGAGAGTCATGGTGCCAACTCAAGCTTATGCCATGACTAAAGTCATGGCTGGAGATGGTCTTAAAAGACCATTTTCTATTAAATGTGAGAAACTAATTGGGTGCACGTGCACCCATGAGGGTTAACCTAGGCCCGCATATTGATATATACTCCCTCCTTCCCGTTAGAAATAAGACAGTTACTGTTTATGCGTAAATTAAGGAAAAAAATAATGGAAAAAATGTTGTGAGTATGAAAAGTGAGGTTGGAGAGAGAAAGTGGGGTAGGAAATAGTGATTTGATTGGTGTTGTGAGTATAAAAGTAAAGTAGGAGAGAGAATTAGTGGGTGGAATAGTAAAAAATTTTTGCCATTTTAGGAAGTGTGCGATTTGTAGCGGGACGCCCAATGAGGAAAGTGTGTGATTTGTAGTGGGACGGATATATATATATATATATATATATATATATATATATATATATATATATATATATATATATATATATATATATATATATATATATATACTCCTCCGTCCCAGTGTAAATTTTTGGTCAACTTTAACCAACTTTGACCAATAATTTAAGGCCATAATAATGATCCTAATAAAAATTTAAAAATTTGTTATTGTATCACGCTTAATAATATTAACAATAACATTTTTTGGATTTTTATTAGGATCATTATTATGGCCTTAAACTATTGGTCAAAGTTGGTCAAAGTTGACCAAAAGTTTACATTTGGGCGGAAACAGAGGAGTATATATATATATATATATATATATATACTCCCTCCGTCCCGGCCGACTTAGGATTTTTTGAAATGGCACGGGGATTAAGAAAAAGGTAAATGTTGTGAGTGTAATTTAAAAATAGGAGAGAGAATGAGTGGAGGGAATAGTAAATTATAATGGTGTTGTGAGTATTAAAATAATGTAGGAGAGAGAATGAGTGGAGAGAATAGTGATTTAAGGTTTCCATTTTGGGCCGTCCTAAGTTGGATGGGACGCCCAAAATGGCAAAAAGTCCTAAGTCGGCAGGGACGGAGGGAGTATATAGAGAGAGAGAGAGATGGTATACCAAAAATCCTTCGCCTGCCAAAACGATACAAGATGAAGGGGGAAGCTCCATAGCAACCCAATGATCACCATTCTTTGTTTGAACCTCCACCCCATCCACTTCATTTTGATGAATTACAGTCAAGAAGTCCTTATCTGTATGAGCCCCCACCCCCACGTTAGTCTCTCCTTCATCGGGAACTCTATATTTAACGCACCGAAGTGCATAATTAGCCATTGCAGCGTGAGAGTCAAGGTACTTTTCTACACCATAGCTCTCAAATATCATTTTCGTAGTCATTTGATGCACCTTCAATCCCGACTTTATGAAGGAATTCACAGTTTCACTAATCAAGAAAAAGAAAAAAACACCATACATGTTAGACAGTGGCAAGGTCAACTCAACTATGACACTATCAGCATATTCTTTACAAAGTTTGACAAGTCAACTACAACATTTATAATATGACAGATGGGGCGTAAAATTAATACTTCCTCTGTTTAGAAAGGTTTGTCCCATTTAAACTTTTATGATCAACTCAATTAACTTTGACCATAATTTAACGAAAATCTAGATATTTTGAATTGCTCTCGGGTTATCTGGATTTTCATAAAATTACGGTAAAATTCAATTAAATTGACCACAAAAGTCAAAGTGACACAATCTTTTTGGGGCGTAGGGAGTAATAGGGAATTGTGGACATACCAAAATTGGTGATTTCCGGAGGGCCACAAGCGATTCGTGAAGCTTTGAACACTTTGATCATCTGTAACATCCGTGATCCCTATGGATTCCATGAGAGGAAACCCCGGAATTGGCCCCCTATAAGAAAAGTGAGGAAGAAGGGTATTACAAACATTTTTAGATTTGATCTCTGTAGGAAGATCAAACGTATGCTTTAGTTCTTGAAAAGTTGCATCTTTTAGCTCCGACGAAACCTCATTATTTATCGCAATGAAACATCCATATTCTTCCAGGGCATTTCGTACTTCCTCAGCTGTCTTGAGCCACAAACTCGAGCCTGGGCTCAAGTTTTCCACGGTGAAATCGATAACAGGAAGGCTAGGCAGTGTTTCAGAGCCCATAATTTGGTGTATTATACTTGTTCCCTTGGATAGTAGCACATCCAGGCAGGGGCGGATCCAGGGGGGAGGGCGAGGTGGGCACTTCGCCCCTCCCCCAGCGGCGGAAATGTAGTGGAAATTTTTTTTTTTTGCCCCCACCATATTTTTGTTATATATGTATATACGTATATAATTAACTTCAAGATTAACATCAGTGAGTGGTGTGGTTCAGCGGTAGAAAGGGTTAAGTTAAAGCCTTTGGTGTTTCTTTTCAAATTCATGTTCGAACCCTGCTACCTACATTTTCAATTAATTTTGTCTTTCATCTTTGCTATTCTTTCTCTTAACAGTTTTGTTTTTCTCTTTCTCCTAATTTTCTCATATTTTTTCAATCTTAATTAATTCGTTAGGCTTTTCCCATTTTTTTGTTTTTGGTCTTTCTTCCTATTATCCCAAGTTTAATTAGCAAATTTGAATTTCTTTTTTGTACGAGGAATATATTTTAATAAATTGTTTGCGTTAAATACTTTAACATTATTTCAATTGTTCTTTGAATTATTTACTTTTATCATTTTTGTTAACTAAAATACATTGTATTTCATGGATCCGACTCATTTTTTACTTGTCTGACCCGAATTTTTTTTTCAACCCCTGTGTAATCTTGCCCCCCCCCCTCGACCAATTCCTGGCTCCGCCCCTGCATCCAGGGTTGTAGTTTATTTATAGATGGATGGATGCAAGCAATGCAACATGGGAATGACTAATTAAGAATGAACGGTATAAATCGAGATACGAATATGGATCATGATCCCGAGGAAAGCGGAATGGATTGGGTCCAAAATATAATTTATACAAGTCTCAATTATGACAAATGGAGTGAGCTTTCCCTACCTTTGCTCGTCATGCATCCTCGTCATTTCCCATTATGTCGACATAGAAATAACAAAACAAATAATGACTAATTCATAGAATTCACATATTCCGACAAGACACCTTCTCATATGCCGAACAGGGCATTCAGCAAGGCCGATCTAGGCCTCATCAAAATACGAGGAGCTCACCCCTCGGTCTCCATATAATACAAGGAAATGGGATTATCTATCCTTACTTTTCTCTTCCTCGGCGTCAAGTAAAGCCGACCAAGCAATACATGCCAAGGAGCATGCCTCTAAGGCGCACGTGCATAATTCTTTATTTAATCATACTCAAATAAGGATCGTGGGTAGTTATAATACTTATAGGGCTCGTTTGATAGCCTGTTAGGATTATCTCATATTAATAGGGAGGAGGTTATTAATCCAGGAATTAATAATATCACCCTTTTTTAGGATAAATAAGAAGGGGATAAGAGGTGTTCAGATGCTTATCTGGGTTGTACTTTGAATAATTACTACGGTTATATTTAATCTACCAAACATACTTTTATTGGACAAATAATCCTATCCGGTCATTTATCGACCTACCAAACGGTCTCATAGGATTATAACCTCCTCACACACGAATTCCTATTAAACATGGATTCTACAAAGATATGCCTATAAATACAAGTCATAATTCACATTATTTTGGTAACACATCTTTTGACTCTAAACTCTTGTCAATTGATTTCTCTCTCTAAACATAAATATTTACTTTCACGCCGGAGGGCCTTCGCCGGTGAAGCCCCGGCTTAGTTTACGTATTTTTTTCTTCTTTTTCATGCTATTCAATCATCCTGAATACAACCTGGTGATGGATTTGATTTGATACGAACGTTTTTGAAATCATAAAAAACAACAATTTTCTTTAATAAAGTGAATTAATGCATGCCAAGTCAATTTCATAAGTAAAATAAATGCCAGTCAACTTGAGTTATGACTTGGAATGCTAATTAATAAATTGAGTTAGCCCCACTCCCTCCGTCCCGATAGAAGCGCCGTCATTTTAGGGGTGGCTCACAAATTAAGAAAAAGTGTGGGAAGAAAAAATATTGTGAGTGTAATTTGAAAATAGGAGAGAGAATTAGTGGAGGAAATAGTAAATTTAAAAAGTGTTGTGAGTGTAGAGGAGAGAGAATTAGTGGAGGGAATAGTGGATGGGTAATAGAATATTAATAAAATATTTCTTTTTTAGGAAAGGGTGACGCTTTAAACGGGACACCCTTTTGGGTAAAAAGTGACGCTTCGGGTGGGACGGAGGGAGTACTAAAAGTCATCTACAAGCAATCTATCTATCTATATAATATATTAAAACAGAACAAAATGAAATTCACCTAAACTGTCACGTGAATTTATGACATGAAATTCTACGTGTCAGCTTCTCATTTGTCCGTCATTTGAAATATGTCAAGCATGTGAGATATTCAAGCCTGTGAGTTAATGTTAATTAGTAATTAATTTTAATTAGTAATTATCTTTTATTGGCTTTAGGTATTTGATTTTTAGTAATTATCTTTTACTGGCTTTAGGTATTTGATTTGCATCTATCTATCTATATAATATATTAAAATAGAAGAAAATGAAATTCACCTAGCCTGTCACGTGGATTTATAACGTAGAATTTTACGTGTCAGCTTCTCATTTGTCTGTCATTTGAAATATGTCAAGCATGTGAGATATTCAAGCCTGTGAGTTAATGTTAATTAGTAATTATCTTTTACTGGCTTTAGGTATTTGATTTTTAGTAATTATCTTTTACTGGTTTTAGGTATTTGATTTGCACTGAATTTGAATCACAAAATACACGCTGCACAAAAGATTTTTACAGCCGCATAAAAAATCCTACCATTTCAACGCCGCATAATTTATTAATAAAAATCCTCACAATCCTAAAATTCTCAAAAATATACATAGTTCTTAAAATAAAAACCTTTATGGTCATTAGCCCAGATTTGAATCACAATATCCTCATAATTTACTCCTAAAAATTCTCACAACCCTAAAAATCTCAAAAATATACATAGTTCTTAAAATAAAAAAACTCTATAACTTGAACAACCCTACCATTCTATTTCCTTCTCTTTCCTCACAACAGTACCCGCCACCCTCTTTCTTTTTGTCATTATGATCTAATCAAATCAAAAGCTCTTATTTTTATACTCCCATATTTTTCTTCTACGCACTACTAGAAACAGGTTATTTACCCACGAAAAATTTCGTGGATAAACATGAAATTCCGTGGGTAATCTTAATTTACCCACGAAAATTGTTCGTAGGGAGTCCGTGAGTAAATTTTTGTGAGTAATACCCACGAAAATTTCCGTGGGTAAAATTATCATAATTGAAAAAAATAATATTTGAAAATTCAAAAGCCACCTGTAAAATCTAAAAATCTGATCAATAACATAAAACATTCACCATACAAACAAACAACATACACAATTCTTAAACAATGTCTTCCAAACTAATATAGAACATTAACGTACAAATCTCAAAACAATATAACATATTACTAACAAAAAAAAAAGTCTAATAATTAAGTTTGAGTTATTACCGCTCAAAACCAAATAAAAATAAGTCAAATTCAGCTCTTACGACTATTGGTGTTGTTAGCACCACGACCACCCCTATGCCCACTTCCACTCAAAGTATCATTCGAATTTAGGTGTGGTCCAATAAAAGAGTTAGAGTTACTACCACTAGAAAGCTGTTGTTGCTGCTGTTGGAGCATAGATCTCATAATTTCTTGCATTTGTTGTTACATCTTTTGATCCATCTCTTGCCGCATTTGTTCCTTTTCTTGCCGCATTTGTTCCTTTTCTTGCCGCAATCGTTCCTCCATTCGCTCTTCCATTTTCTTAACCTGTGTGTTACATGAGTGTCAACTTGAGTGTTTAGTGTCTCAGTAGTCAGGCTTGCTATAATCTCATCATTTTGTCTCACTTGAGCATCATAGTCCACATTCTTTTGAATACTGGAGGAAGAAAAATATTGAGAAGAACGGCAACTTAATGGCAAGTCAAAGAAAGCAGCTCCATGATTTTCGAATCCGGGCAATCGATCACCTTTTTGTTGCTTGTGCTGAATGGTAATGGCCTTCCAAAGTCCTGCTCGAAATGGAGGCAGTACAGTGCTTTCAATCTCAATAATTCCTTTCTCAATAGTCTATTGAGCACGCCTCATATATGTTTCCTGTCAAATATATAACAAAAAACAATTAATAATGACAAAAGAATAATTATTCAAATTTCTTGATAAATAAATTATAACATTTGATATAATGAAATTAATCGACAAAAGGATAATTGTCAAGTTAAAAAACTCACGGGAGACATTTAATGGAAAAGAATATACTCCCTCCGTCCCACTTCAATTGAGTCACTTTCCTTTTTAGGATGTCCCACTTCAAATGAGCCATTTCATAAATGGAAAGAAGTGAACAGTATTTTGGACATTTATACCCTCATAATGTTTATATATTTACAAAAAAACAATTCATTATACCCTTATAATTTTAGCATATTTACAAAAAAACCAATCATTAACTTACTATTCCTCCCACGCATTCTCTCTCCTACAAAAAAAACCATTCATTAACTTACTATTTCTCCCACTCATTCTCTCTCCTATTAAATATTTTTAACTTTTACATTCTCTCTTCTCTAATCTTCTAACCACTTTCAATTCTTTACTCATTTTTAAAAAAAATCTTAAAAAGCGTGCAAAGATACTGATGATGCCAAAATCGTCAAAACAGCCCAAATCCAAGCGATGATTGCTCCGGTGATTGCAAGGCCTGAAAATAAGAGAAAACACGTAAACTAAGCCGGGGCGGATCCGGCTAAAGGCCCTCCGGCGTGAGAGTAAGTTCACGGTTTGTATGTGAGAAAACAAATTGACAGAGTTTCCCCAATGTAAAAAGTAACGTACCAAATAATGAGCCATGGGGCTTGTATTTATAGGGATGGATTGATAGAATCCATGTTGAAATAAACTTGTAAAGAGATAAGATATAATCCTAAGAGAATTATATCTGATGAGGAGTCCTTGTTTGACTTGAAGTGATGTTGGTAATTATAATCCTGATTGGATCATTCTTGTATGTATAATCCTTGTTGAATAAGGACTGTATTACTGCTAGCCGGAACGCCGAGGAACATAAATGTTTTACCTTGGCCTTGGCAAATAAACCGAGGTAAATGATTCTGCTTCCTCGTCATTTGGAGATTGGCCGGCATGTATATATGCCGGGGTAAATGATTTTGTTTCATCGTCACAATGATGAAATGCCGAGGTAAGAACTTTTCTCTCCTCATCACTTGCGACATGACGGCCCAAGCATGATGTCATAAGGCCGAGGTAAACGTTCCTCGTCATACGAGGAAGACCTTACTCGGCCCTGATACTTGGTTATTTAGATAATATTCATGGCCCAATCCAATTAGGCCCAGCTCGAGCAAGCCCATGTTCGTATCTCAGTTTATACCGTTCAGTGGCCCCCGACTTTCTAGCTCGGCTTAGGACGAGTAGAAAGTCTCCTCGTCCTCGGCTATGGGATACGAACAGGTTTACCACGTGTCCTCGGTGTTGCTTCCTGTAACTGATGGTTGCTATTCTGATGATTACCTGGGGCCCCCCAGTCTTGTCACGCCTCGAAAACTGTTATACGCATTTAATTCCTGGGGCGCCTTACCCGTTTTTTTCCTTTACCCATGGGTTTGACCCGATTAAGGGTTATAAAAAGCTAAAACCCTTTCATTTCAATCTTTACAAACCCCATTTATTCGAGAGCAAAGGCAAGGTTCAGGCGACGAAACATTCCGGCGATCTCTATTTGTTTGAACCCAGTTTCCGGCGAACTTGATTCTTCCGGCGACGTTGCTTTCTGTTGCGATTCCATTCATTCCTTCACACTCAGGTATGAAATTCTTTCCCCTTTCTGCATTTCGCTTTTGATTTCCAATTTTCTAGGATGTTTTGGAAAGAATTTTGAATGTGCCAAGAAGAACGAACCGCCATTGTTGAAGAATAGAGCTTTTCTTCATGAATTCAAGTTTGATCCTTTCAAAACTTTCAATCTTTGATTTTCTTTTGGGTCTTGTTGAACACTTTTGAATATTGAACGAACTCCCCCTTTAATCTTTGATTCCCCTTAGATGGCTCGTTCTTGGGATCATTCCTCCCGATTCCGTTATGGATATCACACTGGCAATCTAAGGGTATATCGGAGAGAGAGGGGACCTTGGATGATGCTGACCTTGGATGAAATAAGCAAGCAATTAAAAGGTTATGGCCGGACTCGGTTATTCCTTCAATACCTAGACTCCACAAGAATAGATAGGATTGAGTCCGGTTCGCCCAACGTTATAGTTTTTGAGGATAGGGCTGAGATGATGGAGCACATCGAACTGTTCTACCCGGCCTCCAATCGCGAAATGCGTGAGCGTCTGAGAGGTACGGCTCCCTCCTCGGCCTTATGACATGACGAGGAGGGGAAACTCCCTTCCCCGTCTTAAAATCATCCATTGACGAGGTAACTAACTTTGTCCCCTCGTCTTTATGCAGATATGACGGGAAGAGAAGGAGTACCCTCCTCGTCTACTCAAATTGTTGACGCCTTCGTGGAAGGTGCCCAAGCTGACGGACGCTTGGTACGAAGAAGGGAAAGCCGAGGTAAACAAAGGGAGAGGGCTCCAAAGCCTGGGGATCCCATGATAGAGAAGTTATATTCCAAGTACAGGGTGGATAGAACCGAGTACACGTTAACTTATATGGGCAAGCTTGACCTCAAGACTGACAAGGAGGAGCAGAACTTCTACTACAACCAAGATTATATCCATCTTTATTTCAAACAGTTTCAGCAAGGGCTTCGTCTTCCCTTGGACCCATTCATCAATGAATTTTTGGATGACGTTAGGCAAGGCAGGCCATGCTAGGAGCCAATGGCACTAGGGTTCTAGTGAGCTTCATTGTCCTCTGCCGTAGCCTAGGTTTTGAGCCGACCATGGGTGCTTTCCGTCATTTCTACGTAGTCCAAGTTATAAAGGAAAGTTGGCTCGTAGTTATTAGGAGCGCCTCTAAAAAACCAAAATTGCTTCTCCCCATGTCTAGCAAAGTTGCAGGCTGGGATAATCACGTTATCCGGCCGAGAGTCCGTCAAGGTTGGGAGTTCCAGTCTTCCTTGCAAGGATCCCACTTCCTCCTTGCACGTCCAACAATATGAGTGGACCTGTGCTTTAATCAAGCGACAGAGGAGTTTGCCGAGGTAGGGCTACTCGACTGGAAGGCAGTTGAATCCTCGGATCATTACTATATCCAAGCGGGATTGATGCAGGGGCCAAAGGACGGGGTGGCTCCCCTCGTCACTGTCAAAAGAGGACGGCGTTTCAATGATTCGACGATACACCCCGGCTTAGTATTCCATGAAGATTGTACTAGGTGCAAGATCGAGCGTCCCCATGATCAATGTCTGAAAGCAATTGACATTGTTGGATGTAAACATTTATCTTTGTTACTCGTAATTTTTGAATGATTCCCTTCTGCTCGTACTTAATAATTTTTTCCTCGTCCTTACAGATTTAACCACCGAGGAAGAAGCAGCCATAGCTATGGAGAGACTTAGTCCCCAGGAGCTGGTAAAGAGAAAGAGGAAACAAAGCAAGAAGTCTGCTTTGGTGGAGAGGAGAGAGGAAACCAATGCTCGTAACTTGATATTGAACGTTCAAGGTGATAAACCCCTTCCTCTCAAACTGCACGAAGATGCTAATGCCGAGGGTGCAGCATCCGAGGAACGGGTTGAGCCAATAACTGGAGATGGGCTTAACCCTCATGTTGAGGCCGAGGAGGTGGGAGCCGAGGAAACCGACCTCGTCCAGAGGAGATCTGGCTCCAAAAGAGCCCAAGCTGTTAGTGCCGAGGAGCCTGCAGCCAAGCGAGCCAGTGTTAGTGGGGCTCCCAATGTTGAGGCTCCTCCTCCCTTAACCATCCAGAATATCAAGACCGTTGAGGAGGCCGACGAGCTAGCTAAGAGCATGGCCCTCAACGTTCCCCGTCTTAGGGGACTTCCTCTGCAAGCTAGGGAGGGACCCTTAGTAAGATTGGGCCGAGCTCCCGTTCAGAGAGCTATGGACGAGGATGCCTACGACGCTCTTGTTAGAGAGGCTCCCAGCGAAGATACCTTGCTCTGTCACAAGGGGCTCTTAATCGCCGAGGTATATGTCTCCTTTTCTTGGTCATTGATCTTGTGGTTTGTTTACATTCCTAATATTGATTTTTCTTTCAGTTGGCTTCCGTCACGGCGTATGAGAATGTCTTGGCCAAGAAAAAAGCCAGGCGCCTGAATGAGGCCAAGGCCGCCCAAGCGAAGAGCGATACTGATAAGGCTTCCTTGGTTAAACTTTTGAAGGCCAAGGATGCTGAGCTCGTGGTAGCCAAGGCCAAAGTGGAGGCCGAAGTGAAGAAGGCCGAGGAAGAAAAGATCAAAGCCGAGGAGCATCTCCGGCTGAAAAATGAAGAGCTTGCTACGGCAAGGAAAGAAAAAGCTGAGGTCCAAACTAGGGCCGAGGAAGCTGAAGCCCGGTGCAGAGGGTTGGAAGCTACCCTCCCGGCTAGGGAGGAAGAGGCCGTTGCTCGGTTCAAGGAGAGCTCGGCCTTCAAGGATTCGATGATGGCCAGCTCGGCCTTTCAGGATGCCGTGGACGAGCAGACGGCCACCATGTTTGAAGATGGTTATCTTCACTTGGCCCGAAGCATCTTGGCTGACCCCTCCACCGGCTTGGACATCAACAAGGTTGCTCGATTTGCTTTGGGGACCAATATGCCGAAGAGGTTAGGGCCCTCCACCACTTGGTTCCTTTCTCCGAAAACAACTTGGAGATAATGGCGCCTAAGGATGCCCAAGCATGCAGTGGAAGTGTGGAGGCCGGCCTCTGTCGTCCCTGCAATATCAAAGACTCAAAGTGGAGGCAATCCAGATGCGTAAGAGCCCGAGGCCATGGAAGCCGAGGTGGAAGGAGAGGCCGAGAAGACTAATGCCCTTATCGAACAAACGGTCCTTCCTCCCCCGGCTCCATTACCGAGGAGTGGCTTCGAGAAGTCTTTTCGATGACGAGCAAAGAAACTTAGGATAGATTTTCCTCTTTTCTTTTTGTAATAGATGGTAGGATTTGTAATTCTCTTTGAATATTAATGAAAATCCTTTTGTCATGATTCGTGTTTTTCAATAGCTTGCTTATATTTTTGTATGCTAGGTGAGGCACTAGACTTAAGGTGGGATCCGAGGGGGGTTCCTCGCTCCCTAATTGTTGAGCAAGTGGTTAGGCCGAGGAAGGACTCCTTGACTTTTACTACTCTTTTAAGTTATTTTTGCCGAGCAAGGTTTCCTTGGCCTTAAATGTGTTGTAATCCCGAATCAAGGCGGACCTGGTAGGACGTATGTTAAGCCATCGTGCCGAGGAAAATCCTGCCTTGGGCCGTTATGTTTGTAATCCCGAATCAAGGTGGACCCTCGATAGGATGTGTGGTAAGCCATTAGGCCAAGGAGGACCTCGTCTGGCCGTTGGTGTCCCGAATCAAGGTGGACCCTTGATCGGACGTGTTAAGCCATCGTGCCAAGGAGGACCCTTAGTCTTGGCCGTTGGTGTCCCGAATCAAGGTGGACCTCGACAAGACGTGTTAAGCCATCGTGCCAAGGAGGACCTCGTCTGGCCGTGGTATCCCGAATCAAGGTGGACCTCGACAAGATGTAGTAAGCCATTAGGCCAAGGAGGACCTCGGGTCTTGGCCGTTGGTATCCCGAATCAAGGTGGACCTCGACAGATGCGCGGTAAGCCATCAAAGCCAAGGAGGACCTCGTCTGGCCGTTGGTATCCCGAATCAAGGCGGACCTCGACAGATGTGTGGTAAGCCATCGTGCCAAGGAGGACCTCGTCTTGGCCGTTGGTATCCCGAATCAAGGTGGACCTCGACAGATGTGTTAAGCCATCGTGCCAAGGAGGACCTCGGGTCTTGGCCGTTGGTATCCCGAATCAAGGTGGACACTCGACAGATGTGTGTTTAGAAGAGTCGGGGATAAAGTCCTCGTCTCCCGATGTCTCGTGAAGAGTTGATAGTTGCTTTGCGTGTTGGAAGAAACCTGCCAGTAAAACCGAAATGCGATTACATCGAACCGCAATCCTATCAACTAACAAAAATAAAAGACGTAAAATAAGAAACTAATCTACCGTAAAATAAACTAGACTAGTGATAATATTTTCTAAGGTTGTCTGAGTGCCACTGATGCTTCGAGGTCCTTCCCTCCTTGGTCTTCAATCCGTAGGTCCCTTCTCGAATGACTTGAGTGATGATATAAGGACCTTCCCAATTGGGGAGAGCTTGTTCTCGTTCGCCTTCCGACCGGTAGCTTCAATTTTTCTAAGTACCCAATCGCCTACTTGGAATACTCTTCTGATGACCCTCTTGTCGTGATACGCTTTGGTCCTTTGCTTGTAATTCACCATCCTCATCTGTGCAGCTAGTCGTTTCTCATCTATCGTGTCCGGTCTAGGAGCCTATTGACCTTGTTGACTTGCTCATCATAATGGGAGTTTCTTAAGAGGGATGGCCATCTCTCGCCGGTGCCATAGCCTCGTAACCGAAGGTTAGTGCGAATGGGGTTTCCTGCTGCCCCCGGTGGTTGTGCGAATGCCCCATAAGGCTAGGGGAAGTTCGTCCAACCATCTACCCTCGCGTCCCTCAAGGTTCTTGGTAAGGGCGGTTAGGACCCGCTTTGTTTGCCGCTTCGCTTGGCCATTGCCTTGTGGTCTCGCTAACCGAAGATTTTGCATGGCGGACTTTTACCCTTCCCAATTCTCGTAGTGAATGCCGTGGAGAATTGCACCCATGATCGTAGACAATTGTATGTGGAAGGCCGACCGCACCCGTATGTTGTCATGGACAAAGTTGATCGCGTTCTTCTTCCGTTATCTTGGCTAATGCCTTGGCTTCTATCCACTTGGAGAAGTAATCAACAGCCTACTATCACGTACTTGCAATTACCACGGCGGGAGGGAAGGGTCCGATGATATCGATCCCCCACATATCAAATGGCCACGTAGGTATTACAAGTGTTTGCTCAACCGCCGTAGTCTAGGAATGTCGAGAATCTTTGGCACTTGTCACATTTTCTAACATAGGCGCGCGCGTCTTCCCTTAGGTTTGGCCAAGAGTAACCTAGCGATATGATCTTGTCGCCTAAGGTTCTGCCCCCGGTGTCCGCCGCAAACGCCTTCATGTACTTCTGCCAAGAGGTTCTGAATTTCCTTGGGATAGACACACCTTAGCAGGGGCTTCGTGAAAGATCTTCGGTAGAGGACTCCGCTTATTACTACGAACCTTGGAGACCTCTTCTTGATGATTTTAGCTTGAGCTTCATCTTCTGGGAGTTTCTCCTTCTCAATGTATTCAATGTAGTCGTCGATCCAACATCTATCCTCTCCAATTAAGAGCATGACTTGTAGTCTTTCGTATGCCAGTTCCTCGGCATAAACTACATATGGACTAGTCTTAGACACATCCATGGTTGCCAGTTTGGAGAGAACGTCTGCGACTTGGTTATCCTCCCTGCCAATTTGTTTGAGCTCGAAAAATTTCATCTTCTTCGTCATATCTAGGACCAGGTCTCTATACTTGGCAAGGGTGGGGTCTTGGGCATTATACTCTCCTTTTACTTGTTTGACAACGAGTTAGGAGTCGCAGAAAGCCGCCACCTTAGTTGCTCCATAGAAGGAGGCTAACTAAATGCCAAATATTAGAGCTTCGTATTCAGCTTGATTATTGGAGGCAGGGAACTTGAAACGGATGGCGTCTGAGTAGTATATTCTCCTTCCGGGCTTGCTAGTACAATTCCAGCCTCCGCTTCTTTCCTTTGTGGCCGATCCGTCCGTATACACGGATCCAACAAGCTTGGGTGGGAGTTCAATGGGAGAGTCTTTATCCTCTCGGTGCGTTTTGCTTCCGAGAGGTGGGGAGATGCTCACCCATAAAGGCAAGCCTCGACTCATGAAGTCAACCAAAGGTCGCGCCAGGAGGGTCTTCCTTGGTTGGTAAGTGATATCAAACTCCGAGAGCGATGGACCAATTAAGGAGACGTCCGGAGCCGTCCAACTTATGTAGTATCTTCTTCAATGGTTCATTTGTGTATACGGTGATAGGACGTGCGTAAAAATAGGCACGTAATTTTCGAGGCGAACGACTAGTGCGTACGCTATCTTCTCCACATTGAAGTATCTCGTTTCCACGTCTGACAAAGGCCTTAGAGACATAGTAGACATGCTTTTGAATTCCTTCATCATTTCGAACTAGGACAACCTGCGACAAAGATAATCAGCTGGCACTAGGAAGACATATAGCATCTCACCGGTAGAGCCTGATCGCTAAGCAAGGGAGGGGAACCCAAGTACTCCTTCAACCGGAGGAATGCTTCTGAGCATTCAGAGTCCAGAGAAGCTCTTGGTACCCTTCAATACCTTGAAGAAAGGCAAAGTGACTTTTCAAATGATTTGGCGATGAATCTTCCAAGGGCCGCGATTCTTCCATTAAGTCTTTGAACCTCCTTGATGGTGGTAGGTTCCTTCATGTCAACGAGCGCCTTTATTTTTTCTGGGTTTGCTTCAATCCCTCTTTGAGATACCATGAAGCCTAGGAACTTCCCGGCCGTTACTCCAAACACGCACTTGCCTGGGTTTAGCTTCATGTTATTAGCTCCTGAGGTTGTGAATTGTCTCTTCCAGTGTCGGGAACGTGGATCGCTTTCCTTGGTCTTTATGACCATGTCATCAATATAAGCTTCCATGTTGCGACCTATTCGGCTTGCAAAAACTCGATTCACCATCCGTTGGTATGTAGCACCCGCGTTCGAGCCCAAAAGGCATCATGATGTAACAGAATTTCCCTGTGTGTTTGGAAGGCCGTCTTCTCAATGTCCTCTTCCGCCATTTTTATCTCGATGATAGCCTCGAATAGGCATCTAGAAGCCGAGAGTTTGGTGTCCAAAGAATGGAATCAACCAACTTGTCAATTCTAGGGAGAGGATAGCCGTCCTTGGGGCAGCCTTGTTTAGATCAAGCAAAGTCTATGCACATACGCCATTTCCCATTTTGCTTCTTCAACATAACTACATTGGCCAACCAGACGGGGTACTTGACTTCACGAATTATTCCGGCGCTAAGTAATTTCTGCACCTCTTCTTTTATAGCTTCCTCCTTGTCCCTTGCAAAATTTCTCCTTGTCTGGGAGATAGTCTTCGCCAAAGGATCAACTTCCGGGCGGTGGAGGGCTACTTCTTCATCGATCCCCCTCATATCTTCGACTCTCCAAGCAAAGACGTCAAGATCAAGCCAAGAGGGAGATGATTTTTTCTTTCTCTTCCGGAGATAATTGGCCCCCGAGCTTGATTTTTTGTTCAGATAGTCGGATTGATGACTACTTCTTCCAGCTCATCTACTGTGCTTCATTTCAGACCGTCACGAAATTCTAGAGACTCAATAATGATCTCTCTGATTCTTCTCCCTTCGTTGTCGTTCACGTTGAGGCCTTCTTCCTCCATAAGTTTATCAACATCGGGGAGATTGACCTTCCCTAGGTCGTGGTTGGCCCCCGAGTTCTGGCCGTTGAAGAGAGCAGGGTCTTCCTTGGATACGGGCGGAACTATGCCTAGGTCATCTGCAATTTCTTGGACCATAGGTTCTTCCTCGTGCACGTAGGACTATGCCTCGTCATCCGCAATTTCTAGGACCACAGTTCTTCCTCATCCGCAAGCACCTCACGAATATAGCTCATTCTCGGGAGCTAGTTTCGGTGGTTTTCTCGAGACTTTGAGATCTTGATATTTTCCTCGGGGGTATCTATCTCCACACTTTTGGATTTCTTTCTGCTCTTCACGACATGTTCCAAGAAGTCTTTGGGGGTGGCCCTCACACATCCAATCCCTGCCCGAGTGGGGAATTTAACTCGTTGGTGGGGAAGTGAGGCCACCATCCCAAGTTTAGCTTGACTTGGAATGCCTATGATCGCATGGTAATCACTAGTCAAATCCATGACTACGAAATTGACTGTGGCTTTGGCTAGGAAGGGATGATCACCGACTTCAAGTTCCAGCCCACAGCTTCCTTGGCTCCCACCTTGTGATTGGTGAATCCTTCTAGCCTTCCATGATAGGGTTCCAACATGGTGTCTTTCAAGCCCATCTGTTGGAAGGCTGAATAATATAGGATGTCACGGGAGGCCCCCGTGTCAACGAGGAGTCTTTCGGATTCAACATTGTCTATTCGGCCTTTTATCACCAAGGGTTGTTCCCGAGCGGCTTGGCTTCCACCCAACTCATTAGAGAGAAACTAATGACCTCTTCGCTTTATGGATCCAAGCAGAACATGGTATACTTTGCTCACTCGTGGATCCGGTCCCTTAGTTTTCTCGGTAGAAGTTACCTCTTCCCGTATCACATGCAACTTGGCCCTAGGAGGCCTGCGGTCTTCATCCTCGCTTTTGTCGTCATCTTCACTTTCCTCTTCCTTCCGCTTCCGCTTGTTGTCTTTTTTCATGACATAACGATCTAACTTTCCCTCGTCGACCCATTTTTGAATTATGTTCTTGAGGGCCCAACAGCCATCAGTGGTGTGCCCGTGGTCTTTGTGAAAATCACAGTATTTGTTCATGTTACGAGGAAATTTTGGCTTGTCACCATTGGATGAGGTGGAGGAAGGTTGACCAGCCGCATGATTTCGTAGATGGGTTTTGTAAGAGGAGTGAATTCAAGCTTTTCCGTGCTCCTTGTCTTATTTTTCCCTTTCGGGAACCCTCGCCGTTCCCATTATCATTCCGCGAGTGCCCGTCGCCTCTGCTTTCGTCTTCTTGTCGCCTCCCTTTTCTTTGTTTTGTCCTCACCATGGAAATGGCATAAGCTACCTTGTATAGTTCGGACTTTGTTTGAGGTTCCCTGGGCGAGAGTTCATAAACGAGGGGACCAGATTTTAGGCCGTAGTTGAAACAAACAATGACCTCCCTATCGCCGAGGCTCTCTTCAACCTCGGTCCGCCATTTTTCTAACCGATTATAATAGCCGAGGGTGGTCTCTCCCTTTCCTCGCTCAATGTTGGCCAAGTCGGCCACCCTTATCTTCCTCTTACCGATAGCAAAGTGGTCCAAGAACATTCTCCTCATGCCTCTCCAAAGAATCGATGCTACCTCTTTTAAGCTCACGGAACCAGTCAAAGTCGTTCCGAGAAGGTGCTCGCGAAAGCTTTACAGAAAGGTGTCATCGCAGCGCGAGGAGATTCATAGTTTGTTCAAAACTTTGCACGTGGTCTTTTGCATCGCAGTGCCATTGTATTTTTCGAAATTAGGGAGCTTGAAGTGGGGATTAGGTGGAGTCAGCTTATTCTCAAGGAGAATGGACGAGTTGCCTACCATAATCATCGTCATTGAACTTCTTTCCCTCTCCATGTCATCCGCCTTTGCTTCAACAGCCTCCATTGCTTGGTTTCCACTCCCTTGTCACACGCTTGAGCGGGTGCTTCGTTGGGAGCTTCGACGGATTTGTCCTTGGGGCGATCATTCACCCTACCGTGCTCCGCGTCATGCCGGTGGCCGTCCCGCTTTGGAAGGGGCCTTATCACGCTTCGCTTCCAGGTCTTGGCCACCAAGTATTATCCTCGTACGGTTCCGGGGTCTCGGCCTAGCAAACTCTCTATGCCGAGGACGAGGAGAATCCGATCGACGAGCTCGTGGTGATGCGGGACGCCGAGGGGCCATGACGAGACGAGCAGGGGACAGGCGCCTGTTCAAGCTAAGTCTCGTTCTTAGGTCCCTGGAATTTACTTCCTCGTCCCTGGGAGTTAAGTGGCTTCTCAGATCAACTACCTGGTCCTTCTTCTTGCTGTCATGCCGAGGACGAGTAGGTTCTCGAGGAGCTTGCCTTGGTAGTTCTCCGGTTTTGAGGAGAGGAGCTCGCTGCTCATCCTGTCCCTTTTCGAGGGGATTGCCCACAGATGGCCTAATAAATTCAGCCATGGAATGCTCTGGGTCCAATTGCAAGAGAGCAACTGTGTTTCATACATTCTTTGTAATGTCTCCATTTGCCTATGTAACAAAGAGCGCCGGTCAACGGGTCGACTTCCTCCCGCTTGACCTGGCGTCGGCATTCTTTGTTTTCTTCCTTCCTACTTGCTTTCCGCGGCACGAGTAGGACGAGGAAGCTCAAGACCTTCTCCTCTAAGCATTCACCTGACCCTTGGAACGAAGGGTCATGGAGAGGGGAGGAGGGGCATCTGGCTGAGGTAGAGGAGGAGGAGGAGGCAGCTCCTCGGCTCCAGTGTTCGCCCCGTTTACCTGGGTTGGGTCCTCAGCCGTAACACTCGTAAACTGTCCTTCCATTGTGAGTCAACAGCAAATTACCAAGTGTAAATTTTCCAAAAACCACAATTTCAATAAAACCAAATTTATGGCCAAAATTAGGGCAAATTTTGACCACACACAAACAGCTAATTGTGATTTTTTTTCAACGCTAAAAAATTCAAGCCAAACTGGGGCGGAATTTAATGCTAAAAACGCCTCCAACGAAATCTGGGTAAATTCCGGTTGAAACTTGCAGATTCCAGCGGTTTCAAGAACAGAGCCCAAATGATTCCAGAAATTCCGTTCAATGAGAGAAAAATTCCGGCAAGAAAATTGGCTTTTAGCGAGCGTTTTTCAGGCCAAACAAAGGGTGTTTGAATCGATTTCCTAAGAATGGAACCAATTGATGATGCCAAAATCACAAAATGTACCCCAAATCCAAGCGATGATTGCTCCGGTGATTGCAAGGCCTGAAAATAAGAGAAAACAAGTAAACTAAGCCGGGGCGGATCCGGCTAAAGGCCCTCCAGCGTGAGAGTAAGTTCACGGTTTGTATGTGAGAAAACAAATTGACAGAGTTTCCCCAATGTAAAAAGTAACGTACCAAATAATGAGTCATGGGGCTTGTATTTATAGGGATGGATTGATAGAATCCATGTTGAAATAAACTTGTAAAGAGATAAGATATAATCCTAAGAGAATTATATCTGATGAGGAGTCCTTGTTTGACTTGAAGTGATGTTGGTAATTATAATCCTGATTGGATCATTCTTGTATCTATAATCCTTGTTGAATAAGGATTGTATTACTGCTAGCCGGAACGCCGAGGAACATAAATGTTTTACCTTGGCCTTGGCAAATAAACCGAGGTAAATGATTCTGCTTCCTCGTCATTTGGAGATTGGCCGGCATGTATATATGCCGGGGTAAATGATTTTGTTTCATCGTCACAATGATGAAATGCCGAGGTAAGAACTTTTCTCTCCTCATCACTTGCGACATGACGGCCCAAGCATGATGTCATAAGGTCGAGGTAAACGTTCCTCGTCATACGAGGAAGACCTTACTCGGCCTGATACTTGGTTATTTAGATAATATTCATGGCCCAATCCAATTAGGCCCAGCTCGAGCAAGTCCATATTCGTATCTCAGTTTATACCGTTCAGATACCATGGCTCAATTGAAGTGGGCCGGAGGGAGTATAATTTTGTGTGTGTGTGTGTGTGAGAACAATTTACTTTCTTTTTATTTTTCTTTTGACAGGGACCTGCAACTTTACTTTGAATTAATTTCAATAAACAAGAAACATAAATGCTACAAGAAAGAAAAAGAGATTTAGAAGATCATAAGCCATTGCTACAATAATGCAGGTTCAAAACAAAAGTAACTATAAAACAAAAGGCATGTCCATTCAAAGATAAAATAATTCAAGAGTAAACAATTAAGTCCAAGACTTTGGCTCTTCATTTCATTTTCAGGTAACAATCAAAAATATTTTTCTATTGATACTGTAATTTTATTAACACCGCGTGGTAGTTGCTGACCAAGTTCAGTATTAGGGACAATACTTGTTCAATGCAGAGTAATTAAATTTGACATCAATGAAAATGACTCAACTGGTTTAGTTGAAATAATAGACACAGACCTGCAATCAAGATTGACAACAATGAAAATACTATTCCGTCTGAGCAGTTTTTTTTTTTTTTTACCAGTTAATGTGGAATTACCAACTATGAAAAAACAGCCACAAGTAAAAATAAAATAGGAAAAGAAAGTGACACAGTTGAAACTCCGGCATGTCTTTCAAACGCGTATGATCAATGGTGGACGTCTTTACTCCCCCTAATTCGACTGCAAAACAGTCTGGGCAAAGACCAAGACACTTTCATAGTTGTAAGCAATATAAAAATTTCAATAAGAATAGTCCTAAAGTAAAACTTTCAATTGGTTGTTATAAATCAATAAGAACGTGTTTGTCTGTCCTAAACCAAATTTCCAATAGGTTGTTATAAGTCAGTATACGTGTTGGATCGGAACTGATACAAAATTTGGTACATAAAAGTGATACAAGAGAATCAGTTGTTATCAGTTATTCACAGAACATCTCAGTATTCATTAAAACAAACTAAAGTGAATTTAAGTATCAATAGCTACTTTGTTCACAGGTATCTATTGGAAGATATTGATAACAAAAAATTGCATTTCTGAATGATTAGATTTTCAGTAGACAGATAGAGGCTTTACAAGCAGATGAACAGAAGCCAAGGTTAAGAAAGGGAGTTGATCTAGGGCTGAAAGATTAGTTACTTTGTTTACAGGGAATCCCAAGTTTCACTTCCCAATAGCACTCTTGTAGTAGCTTAGAAAAAACAGCTACTTCAATACTAATTCTACTGCAACTCTTCAGTTTTAATACCTTAAACTAATAGCATGCATCTGCAGATTGTAGCACTAATTATTGTACTCCTGTACTCAAGAATTTGGGTGCCCATCATTTAAGGGGACAAACTAAACACTAAAATATAAACAAAAGGGGAATTGAAACAAAAAAAGTAGGCACTTCGCCTGCCCGTATAAATACTTACATGTATTTCCTGGAAATGACGGCTACTCTACTTTCTTGTGCCGTTTGGAGACACGGAATAGTGCATAGCAAGGAACGCCTCAGAAGCATCAACATCTGGCCCATAACACTTAACCTTAAAATATAAACAAAATAACATTATAAGAAATATATTAAAATAAATCATTATAATGAATAAAAAATATAATACTTCTTATTTAAATAATAGTAATGAAATAAACTTACCAAACGGTCACATGACTCACTAAGGCCGATAGAACTCCCGTGTGTACACTATCCTATCCCTCATTCGAGTTTCTGTTAGTCTTGGCTTTATCTGAAATATTTTAAAAAATTTGACTCCTCCAATGTTCTTCCCACTTGCCCCATACTTCTGGCAAGTAATTGGGAACGGCCTGACCAGTTTTTTTCCACTTCGTGTGCATCCCGTGCACATATCCCCTATAGCAACTATAAACCATTTATTTAAACGCTTTCTCTATCTGCTGTTTCGAGAAATCGGGACAATATTCCCTCTACACAAAGTTTGATATATACTCCCTCCGTCCCATTTCAAGCTTCATGATGGTGAATGTGGCACGCAAATTAAGGAAAAAGGTAAGTGGAGAAAGTGTTGCGAGTGTAAAAGTAAAATAGGAGAGAGAATGAGTGGAGGGAATAGTAAATTTGAAAAGTGTTGCGAGTATAAAAGTGAAATAGGAGAGAGAATGAGTGGGTGGAATAGTAAAGATTCTTTGCCATTTTAGGAAAGGTGAAGCTTTTAACGGGACACCCGTTGTTTTGGCAAAAGGTGAAGCTTGAAATGGACGGAGGGAGTATTAATTTTAGGGTCATGAACTTAAATATTGTTGGGACTTTTCATTTAAAGATCAATTTACATACTTTTTATTATCTAATAAATGGACATAGTTGCAAAATTACTGAAAATACTATTTAATTGGTACCTGAAACTCGCTCAACCAAAACTCATACACGGTCTTTGGCAGCGTTTTCGGTGTCGGAAAAAACTATTGAAACGTATGCTTCCGAATTATCTCACCAAACCATCTAGATGGCTTGTGTGTGCATTATGGATAAATCTATAAATAAATTAAAACAACCCATATATATCAATAATATATGTGCAGAACATAATATAATAAATGTAAACTTTACAAGAAAATAATAAAATAATACTTACTGCATACTAGGAAATATACTAATAACATATTTCCCCTCGTATACAACTCTATCCAAAAGAACCCTCCCCTCAGGTGCTATAGGCTCATGACCTGCCGCGGTAGAGCTCCCCTGACCTGGACTGCTAAGGGAGTCATCCTCACTCATAATCTCTACATTTGGTCGTGGAGTGGAATGTCTATCCTTATAAGACTGGCTGATGGTAGGAACAAATGATAGAACTTTGAATTTCTTCTTCGGAGGAGGACCTATAAGTGTCCCAATCTGGGTCGTTAGTGTTCTGTCAGCCCAATTTAATGATTCATGATCATTTAGGGGCATTTTGAACATTATTTTGACAATATGAATGAGAAAGGACCTTTTAGGAATAAAAAGGTGGCCAAGGATCTCACTGGAAACCATCATTTCCAAGATCTCACTGGAAACCATCATTTCCAAGGAAAATCATCTTTTTGACCAAAGGAGAAGCAGCCAAAACGCCTTTCGCAAAAAATCGTGCACGCCGTCGATCTCGATCCGCGCGGATGAAATCGGCTGTGCCAATATCATCTACGTGGATGATATTGCACTCGGCCAACCTATAAATACAACCCTTCTCCTCGCCTAAGGAGGCCAAAAAATCACATTTCCTACTGTTAATCTGCCGAAATTAACACTCCAAACAACCTTAAATACTCATCCTACTCAAATCCAATACCAAAACTAACCTCAAATCCACTACCAAATCACTCCTAAGCCTTTAATCCCTCAAGCCCTAAACACTAATCCAAGAAACATTGGTAAACCCTTGTTCTCCCTACACTTAAACCTCCTTTGTTCATGCATCCATTTCATATCTCCATAATGTGATTTTGCGTGTTTACTTGTTCATCCCCTTCCCCTTCCCCTTTTTTTTGTCCTCGATCCACGAGGATCTCCATGGAATCTATTTCCACGGATGATCTTCTAAAGTGATCTACATCTCCTTTACTTTTCATGTCATCCCCCATGTCCCCTTCACATTAGTAGTCTCTACTTGCTTGTTTGACCTAAAGTATGGTCATCTTGGAATCAATTTTCATAGATGACCATCTTAAATGGTCCACACTTGTTTACTTCCTTATAAATGTCCCCCCTTTAGTCTAAGATGCTCACCTTGGAACCATTTCCATGGATGAACATCCTTAAGACTTACACATTTAGGTCACACCAAGATGTAAGAGATACACTTGAGTCTAGGTCTCAAGGATGGTCCTTCTTGTGACCACCTTAGAGATCTTCCTCTAAAGTTGATACATCTTGACCTAATATTTACTCATTAACTTGCTTTTATGTCAAATCCCCCTTTCCTTTGCAAATGCCATGTTTTCAAGTCCTAATGTACCCCCGGAATGGCTTGATTAAGTGGATTCATCACTAATGACCACTAATCAAAGTCTAGGGAAAGAGAGGACAAACATGGATGCCCAAAAAAAAAAAACATTCATTGTTTTTCTATTTTTTCAGTTACAGTTCAAGTTAAGTACTGTAAATCCAGTTAAGTTTCTGAAAATTACAGTGACTGATTAGGAAACTGTAAAATATTGAAACTGCAGCCTTGTCCGCACGGATGATGTTGCACTACAAACTCATCCACGCGAATGACATTGTCATCTGCAAACAGTTTTTCAGTCATTGTTTTCAGTTTCATCACTATTTTTAAACTATTTTTCAGTCCAGTCCCTCAGATTCCTTTTATTTCCAAAAAGTCCTTTTAAGTCAAACCTTTTTCAAAAAAAAACACACACACACAAAGTTTCAAGTATGAAAGATTCGTCATACGAGGCATTCCGAGTGAACGTCATATGTTCTTCCCGGAGTGTAACGTGACCTCCGGACTCGTTTCTCTACTTTCGGGCTTTTTTCAAAGTTTTGGCCCTAAACTAAAAAGGCGTGGTGACTCCGTTCATTTTTTTAAGTCCGCTAAAAATTCACCCGATTCCAAACAAAAATCCTTTCAAACTTTCCCAAGTTTGTCGGGCGCCAAATCGGATCGTGTGGGGTATATCATAGTGGTGACTCAAATGGGGACTAAGCTTTAAAAAAAAAACTTTTTTTTTCAAAAAAAAAAACTCGTCTTTTTTAGCTTTCGTGGGTCAAGCTTCCATCCCAATACTTAAAACTTTGTATTTTTGTGTTTGTTTCCTTGTGTACATTTGCCTTGCTATGATATATTGTTATTTGGTTTGACCGTGCCGGGAAAATTCCAAGTTCGACTGTGGGACCGTGGATTTGTGATGTTTGAAAAGTGAGGCAGCCCTCCCTTACGATAGCTTTTACTGTTCGAATTTTATGTGCTTGTGTAGTTATGTGCTTACATGCTTTCAAAATATTTTCGAAAATGTTTCCAAAACAAAAAAAAAAATTCTTTTCAAAAATCTTTTGCATGCATCATACCTTTAAGACACATTTGAAAATCCCTCTTTTTTTACTCAAAAAGGAATTTAGACTATCGCACACTACGCGCACTTTGACAGTACACTGCACACTACGTGAATGTCCATTTTAAAGAAATTTTTCTCCCAAAATGATTCTCTTTTATAAAAAAAAAACTTTGTCCCAAGTGTCTTTTTACTAATTTTTTTCCACTATTCATTTTATATTTGCAAAACTAAATGTTTAAAAAGTGGATAATCTCTTCCATTATATTGTACTTGAGGGATGGAAGGTGTAACAATAACAATAACCATAACCATAACCATAACACTAACACTAACACTAACACTAACACTAACACTAACACTAACAATAACAATAACAATAACAATAACAATAACAATAACAATAACAATAACAACAATAATAATAATAATAACAGCAATAAAAACTACAATAATAACAATAATAACAAGAAGAAAGTATTGAATGTGAGCATACCAAAATCGTTCATTTCCGGAGGGCCACATGCGATTAGAGAAACTTTGAATACTTTCCTCATCAGTAGCCTTTGTCATGCCTAAGGCTTCAATGAGAGGAGACCAAGACAATTGTCCCCAATAAGCAAAGTGAGGAATATCACGGACATTTTGAGCTTTGATCTCTGAGGGAAGATCAAACAAATGCTTTAATTCTTGAAAAGTTGCGTTCCCCAGTTCCAACGAAACCTTATTATTAATTGCAATGAAACAGCCATGCTCTTCAAGTGCATTGCAAACTTTCTTAGATGTCTTGAGCCACAAACTCGACCCCTGATTCAAGTTAGCCTCAGTTAAATCGATAACTGGAAGGCTAGGCTGGTTTTGAGAGCCCATAACTTGATCTTATTTTGTTTCTTTTTCTTTTTATTTCTCTTGTTTGGATGGTAATTCATCTAGTGTTCTAGGTTATTTATAGCTAGATGAATAATATATACTCGCAATGTAACAACAGAATCAAAAGATTCTCATTTGATTAACTTAAGAAAAACATTTTTGTTTAATACAATGAATTATTGCTATACTGAAATGGATTAGCTGCTAAGGACGAGGCTTATATTTAATAAAATTGAGCAACTAATTAACATCTACTGCCAATCAACTACAGAGCAAAGGTAGAAAAGATTAAGGAAAATGTGAGTTATTTTGTGCAAATGAGAATAAGATGGTGTTAACTAGTTCCCGGAGGAGTTAACGCATCGTTATTGTTAAATATGCCTTGAATCTGACAAAACCGTAGAAGGCAAGTAGCGGTCTTATGCTGGTGCATAGTGCAGCCGTATGGGGACACTGTGACCGTGTCATGCAGCCGCTTGCCAATCTGGGAGCTGTGCAATTTGGTTTTGCAGAATATAGGGAACAGTGATCCTATGCACCCACATAAAGTAGCCATATAGGAGAAACAGAAGATCTAAACGCCCGCTTCCTGCGGCCGCATTGACCCAGCAAGTTTGATGTTCAGCCCCGCGTCTGGTTAGGGATTTTCAACCCTACTGTTTAGGGTTTTCAACCCTACAGTGTAGGATTAGAGAGTATAAATAATCTGCTATCTGCTAGAACCAAATACATGTGTATTCTGACAATCTGCTCCTAGAAATCCGATCACAGTATGAGAGATCTATAATCTGTATTCTGGCTCCATTAATAAAATATCATCTATCATTAGTGAACCACGTAAATCAATGTGTTTTCTATTCGCGTATTCTTATTCCTGTTTATCTTTTCTGATCAGCTATAACAGTAATGTATCTATGTGAATAATTTGGTTGGTTTATATAACAATTTTTAAAAAAGAATATGTGAGTTTATTTTTGTGCAAATGAGAGTTACGTCGTGTTAGCTCTTGGATAAATTAACATACGTTGTCATGGCTTTAATCTTTGAAATGATTAAGTTTATTTATTTAACGAGTTTCTTACGAGTATGTGAGTTTAATTTGTACAAATGTAACGAGTTCGATATTGTTGGCACCTGAATGAGTTAACATATGTTCTTATGTATTCTTTGTTGAAAAAATTAGGTTTGTTTTTTTTAACATGTACTCCCACCGTCCCTAAATGAATGTCGAAAAAAGTTTCAAATTTGCTTTTAATCAAAAGCATTTTAAAAATAAATAATTTTGACATTCATTTAGGGACAAAGGGAGTAATAAAAAAAATCCCTAGTTGAAAGCGTTCATGTGTGTTGCTATGGCAACTAACCTCTAAAACAACCTTAAAAATATTTGGTCAGTAACAACCAAAATAGATTAGATTATTCCCATTAGTCCTAATGATAACTTAAGAAAAACAGTTTGTTTAATACAATGAATTATTGCTAGCAGCATCTAATGACGAGGTTTATATTTGATGAAAATGAGTTAGCACCTAAATAGCATCTACTATGCCAAACAACTACAGAGCAAAAAGAGTTGAGCTGTATCACTCTATTGCGTCTTAAAATTGTCAGGTTGTGCATTTCACATATTTGTAACTCGACGTTTCAATAATTCAGAATATCCTACTGAATTCAGGTACAAGGCCAAATCATCATTTGAAAAGTTGGAGTCTTTTACTCCTTTACATTGCGTGTTATTAAATCCCACTTATTTCATGCAAAAAACCAACTCTGCAGAGTGCAGACAACAAAGCATAAGCCTATAAATCAGTTCACATACATATGCATACACATAAAGCCAGTACGTCTAGACATGGCAGATGACCTGTTTCATCAACTGATATATCAAGAAAGAGCAGGATAATAAGAGTAAATAGTGTTCACAAGTATGTAAATTTAATCGGTGAAAGAGGATTATCAAGAAACTTGGGACAATAATTTTATCTCATCAAAAAATAAAAACTCTGTTTTTGTCCATCGTACTTTGGAGCGTATTTCACTTTTACCATCGAACTTTTACTTTTTCATTTTTTACCATCGTAATACAAACAATGGTGTCATTTATACCCAAATCTGCTATTTACACCCAAATTTGTTTCGTTTTTACCATCGTACTACAAACAATATTGTCATTTTATACCCAAATTTGGTATAAAATGGCACCATTGTTTGAAGTACGATGGTAAAAATGAAAAAAAATAAAGTTCGATGGTAAAAGTGAAATACAACTCAAAGTACGATGGAAAAAAATGAAGTTTTCCCAAAAATAAATTAGCTAGATCAAATCCTATTTAACTTTTTCCTGCTACCTGCTTCCATACATCTCCTTTGAAATGCTCAAGGAGCTGCATCTGTACATATAAAGGGCAAACCCCGGTGCGCCAAGCGCTCCCCGCCAAGCGGGGGTTGGGAATAATCTCCCTTGTCCCAGAATGATAGACACACTTTCTAGTGGTTAATTTATTTGAACTTTCTCCAAAAATTTAGAGAAAAATAATTATCTCAATGAAAATCTGAAACTTGTTATTGTCACACCAATAAAAATACTACCAATAACAGTTTTTAGAATTCATTAGGGTAATTATTTTATCCTAATTCTTTCATCATGACCCGCTAACAAAGTGATATTATTGAAACTGGTTTCTATGAATTAGAGTGCACACTTTCATATTGAAAATCATTAATGAAAAAGTTTATGGGCAAAAATCTGAGAGCAATTCAATGAATTTAACATTAAAGAAAGTAGTGCGATGAAATCAACATATGATGCAAATGGAGAACACGACAAAATACTGCAGTGATCCTGATATGTGCACTGCCATGGCTAGTCGTCTACTTAACCAAAAATACAAACATTCAATTCAGTAGAGCTGTGTAGAGGAAATCGTTACTAAACCAGAACAAAAGGCTGCTATTGAATTCTTACCCGAAGGATAGAAACTAAAAGAAGAGCACAGATGGATAAAGGATTGTAAGAAAAACAGACTGAACTCAGTATTCACATGCTTAGCATTTCAGAAAGTGAAATGCTTCATAGATTAAAGACTTCAGGGTTTGTTATATCCCAACTGAATAAGGGTCGAGATGCTGATAGGAAACAGATTTCATGTGTTTATCTAGGATGCTACAGTCGCATGTTACCCACACTGAAGAGATAGAGAGAGAGAGAAGCATATCCAAGGAAACTAAATGCAGTCCCTGGAACCGTGTTTGAGCAGTGTCCTAAACCCCAATAATAACTACGGAGTACTACCTACAGCATAGAGGTGAAAGCAATTGGTCGTATAATTAATGGAATGCTCTGTGGGTGCAAGCCTATTGCCTTTCACCCACCTAGTCCAGTCAGAATACTCACAGTGAGCCGTAAGACAATCCTTTGGTGGTAGTTGCGAGTGTGACCAACTATGTGCTTACTCATGTTCAAGAAAATAAAGAGTTAACTAGCTTACTTCACACAGTGACAACTATGTCGGTGTGTATGCTTGTGAACCTCCATTCATGCAGGTGAAAAGAGTTAAAAAAAGTTGAGAAGAAATTCATGGAAAATAAGAATACCTAATAAAGGATTTCCAGCTTCCTTGAACGTAGAAAGGAACTGGTTCGATTTCCCGAATATTGATGGCATATAGAAGCGCAGTAAAGCTCAAAGTTCAGTAATGTTATTCTAAATAGGGGTTCCAGGCTTCAGCAACCGTCTTGGCATGACTCATGAGAAACCTTTCTTTGAGAATATTATACAGAACCTGTTAAATTTCTTACCATAAGGAAACCAACAATGCAGGTGAAATAAGAAACTGATATTGCTAACACAGTATGGGTAAGAAAGTAGCCCTGTTAAAGGTTTAATTTCATTTTCAACCACGGTACTTTATCCCGAGTTTCACTTCAACCACTATAATTATTTTTTCAAGAAACCCATAATAGTTTTGGAAAACTATCATTTTAGCCAAAAATTCATGCCTAATCCGCGAATTTGTGGCCAAAATGATAGCTTTCCAAAAATATTGTGGTTTTCGTGCAAAAGAACAAGTATAGTGGTTGAAGTGAAAGACTTGGTAAAGTACAATGGTTGAAATTGAAATTAAACCCCAGTTAGATAAGCAAGTCGTCTAAAAGCTTAAGCTATTAGAGAGATCCAACCATGCACATCATGTTCTATTATAACATGATGTGTTACTATCCAGATGTCACGTTTTAATATGAATAAGATGTGTTACTATCCAGATACTCGTCCATGTCAGAATGATAAACTCATGATATTCCAACTAATGGGAGAAAGAATTTCCTATAACCAGAGTAGCAGTTATGAGTAAAGAGATAGCAGCGAAAAAATCATGAATCACCACCAGGCAGCCCAGAAAGGCAACAGTGAATGATGAGTCAATATGAGGAAGCTAGATGGGTAAAAGTTAACTAATTATGAACATACACTGGAAGGATTTCAGTCTTTGCACTTCATTTAAAATTGCATAGTGCCAAGGACTTGAGAGAAAAAATCTTCGTCAGTCAAAGCTATGCCATAGGTAGTCAATAATACATCAAGAGGTAATAACGGATCCCGCATCATTTAAGGAACTATCAGGATGCACATGTCATGGAGAATGAAAAAACTATACACAGTTTGTTATGACTGTGAAGGAAAAGCCCAGAGAAACCAAGCAATATATAGTATATATATAACACAAATTGCAAATCAATCAATATGAAAACGAGCCACCAGATAAGAATCTTACATCAGAGGAAGAAATTTTTTCTTTTACATGCTCATACATTTTCCTTAGATTGCGTCTGTGCTTCTTGTCTCCAACATAATGTGTAACTTGCAACTTCGGAGAAAATTTGGTTTCTTCTGCCAGCCAACCATCACTCACAATGAGAGGACACCCCACCACTGCAGATATAATTATAAGTGGTGAACAATGTCAAGACCAAAATCATGTGATCTGTAAATCTACGCAATGAAAAGTAAGGTCATCAAAACAATAGACAAGGACTTAAAAGGGTCACGAAAAGGCCCAGGAGACCTCTGATAAACCTGCAAATAGCTTGATAGAGTGATGGCTTGCAAAGTCCCAAGCTCCATCTGCAGATAAAATCATTCACGCTCTCAGAGCAGATCTAATGATATTAAAATGTGGCATCATAAAGAGAGATAACTAAACAAACTGTAGGCCTGAAGATACTTCTTGCAACTAAGTTCATGTACAGGAAGCAAAGGGAATTAAACTTGAGAGAATCACACACACACATATATATATATATATATATATATATATATATATATATATATATATATATCTGCTGCATGATATTATTATGTGTCATCATAAAGTGAAATATCTCACTACTAACTGGAAAGAAATTTCCTACTTGAAAGCAACGCGCCTCAAAGGGCTCTGGAGCCTCGGACGAGGTAAACCTCCAACATGTGCCTCAATGGCAGCTTGTGCACCTAGACACGCTTTTAACATCAATGATCTGTTCAAGTCTGCTAGCAACCCATGAAACAAAATATAATTATTGCACAAGCAACGATTTAATTACTGTTTATTTTGTCCTAAACAATCTTACAAATGTGCCGTGTTAGCTGAGTTATTCAAAAATGTGTGTCCTTCTAAAAATAGAGTTTTTAATTACCTTCGTTTCCTAGTTTATACCCCTAATCAACTATGATACTATAGCTTTGTGACTTCTTAATATCACAATAGCTTTGTGACTTCTTAATATCACAATATCAACAGCATTCAGTTATGATCAATAAAGGTAGTTCTAGGGGGAAAAAACTCCACAAGATTGCTTTAAATAAAATTCTCCCTCCATTCTTAGAATGAGACGTGTTTTTAGGCACGCTTTGACTAGGCACATAGTTTAAGAAAAGCTAGTTGACCCAATTATAAATTTGGATAGTTTTTTGGTTTTCCAATTTTGCACAAATAGGCTAAGGTGCTCGTACTCTTTGGTATACCCTACCGGACTCAGGTCAACAAGACTAAAATACGAGTGTCCGACACGGGTACGGCCGGGTAAACCAAAGATTCTGAGCATCACAACATATAGGAGTAAATAGGAGTAAGAACATCAACAAAAGAAGTAATTTTTTAAGGGTATATCATGAATTTAATGTTGTAACCAGAAAAAATAATAATGAACACAATCACACAAGAACACCCAGATTTACGTGGTTCACCAACTTTCGTTATCCGGATCCAAGATTACAGATCACAAATCTCTATCGTGTGCAACAGATTTCTAGTTCTCTAGAACAGACAGACAGAATGCAACACAATAGTAAGAAAAAGATGAGCAATTGAACTACTAAACAACTCTAGGGGATAGGGGAGTATTTAAAGTACATAGCCCTAGATAGTAGGGTTACAGGAAACCCTAGGAAACAATTCGGCCCGGCCCAGCACAGTCGAAATTCACCGTGGCACGGCCGTGCAAAATGGTGTTAACCCTCTGTCCTTCAACCCATGCTTTGCACGGTCGTGTCTTAACCCATGGCATGCCCGTGCCTAATCAATTTCCCTTTCCAGATTGTTTATGTAGATCTGCACGGCCGTGCCAGTTTATACTGCACGGTCGGGCCAAACCTCCAGACTTCAGACGGTATTGATCCAAACTCCATGCTTTCACCGGACGTCTCTGATTCAAGACATTAAACCCAACATTTAACACTTTCAGAAAAGGTAAATTAGAAAGAGGACATTCTATTAGGAGAACCCTTAAAAGAAGATAGCCTTTTTTAACCGGCTAATTGTTGTCGATTGTGGTATATCAATGCATTTCTTGCCCATACAACTTGATAATGGCGAGACACAACACAAACACACAGGAATTATATGAAAGTAATCAACAAGAAAACACATGATTTGTTCACCCAGTTCATCGCAACAACGACTACATCTAGGGGGAGTACCAAGCAAGGATATCAACTAATATTACTCAATCCGTGGTGTTACAATATTCGCTCATGTTTACAACAATAAACATAGTCTCCGAATCATGAACACACCCTTACACAAATAAAACCTAGCATCTCCTGTGTCATCCATGAAATACCCCTAAGGGCACCCCAAGACTCACCACTGTCTTTGGCTCTATTTGTTGATCTCATAGATTCTCTCTTGCTAACAAATATTAGCAACGAGTAATTTGATCAACTACTAGCACACAATATTTTAGGTTATCACTTGTATTTATAGGAACAACAAACCTAAATCTTGAAGGATTATAATTCTTTCTCCAAAAAGTAATATGCCTCCTGCCCAAAAAAGAATTACGTTGTCAAAGTGAACAGGGATCACATTAGGAAACTGCCAGATTTGCTCCTATTTTCCCTCTTCCAAGCAACCCAAATCTTTCTACACTTTGGTTTGTATCCAATTCTAACAATAATTGCAATTTGGTTACATGTTTTGGCTCTCGAAAGTGAAAAGTTTGCAACCCGATTCCTAACATTTACATTTTGTTGCAAATTGATGTAAGACGAAAACAAAGGTTACCAAATTGCAACAAAATGGAAATGTTAGGAATCGGGTTATAACAATTTATATCAATTTGCAACAATATGTAAATGTTGGGAATCAAATTGCAACCTTTTCAGGTTTGAAAATCAAATTGCAAAAGTAAGCCAAACATAGGTAAGAATTGCAAGTTACCTTCTTTTTAAAGGAAGGATAATTTTTACATTGTTCCAACACTAAAGCTCCGTTTGTATCGGAGAAAATGTTTTCAGCATTTTCCGATTTTTGGTAAGCACCGAAAAATGAAAAAATGTTTTTCCACTTTTCTAAGTAAAATGACTTACGTATTTTTTCCTCCGTATTTCATTTTTCAGAAAATGTTAAACACCATCTCACACACCTAACTTTCCATACACCCTCACGTTACCCACCCCACATCAACCACCCCCTACCCAACCCACTCGTAAAAAAATTACTTCTATTAAAATTATTTTTTACAACTCTCCACCGCACTCTCCCCCCCCCCCCGGTCAAAAAAAAATATTTTCTTTACTCATTTTAAAATTATTTTTAACAACTTCCCATCCCCTCTCACCCCACACCACCACCCCAAGGTCAATTTTTTTATTTCATTTTAAAATTATTTTTTAACAACTCCCCCACCCAACCTCATTCCCTCCCATTCTCGGCTACCCACCCCTACCCCACACCTATCCCCCCAACTCTCAACTACCCACCCTACCCCACACCTACCCCACCCCCACACCCTACCCTATCACCACCCTATTCTACCACCATCTTATCCTTTACATTTCCTCCACCATCCTACTCTACCCCTACCCTACCCTACCCCACACCCACCTCCTCACCCCTACTAATCCCCACCCCCTACCCTACCCACCCTACCCCACCCTATCTTTTCCAACTTATCTCGGATAGTGTTTTTATCGAAAAATATTTCTCTTTAATTTATCAATACATGAAAATATTTTCCCAAAAACATTTTTCTTAGATTTACAAAACAGCCGAAAACGTGTTTATCAATACATGAAAATATTTTCCCAAAAACATTTTTCTTAGATTTACAAAACAGCCGAAAACGTGTTTATATCATTTTCCGGAAAACATTTTCATTTTTCGGAAACATTTTTCCAAAAGTCGTTTTTTTCATTTCATAAAATCCTTGTAGCATAGAAAGAAATCAATGATTTGAGCATCGTAAACATACTCCCTCCTTCCTATGGTACTTCGCTTGTAAATTATGTGTACCGTTATAAAATAGCATTAAAAATAAAACATGTCCTTTGTTTGATGAACATTACTTTGAGACCAACCGAAAAGATAAAATACAATATTATTACGGGAATGATGGAGTAATTGAAAGGGACTTTCAGAAGAAGCGTACCTAGGATGACATTGACGCTAAGAAGGTATCGTCGGACAAGCCATTTGACTCCTTCTACTTGGTGCTGCTTAAGTATCGCCGTCACTCCAAAGTCGGCAAATTTGACGGAATCATCGCCGGCGGCCGTCGTCGGTGAAGACGTACCCGCCGCGGTCAATCGCTCACCGTAATTCACTTCATATTGAAGACGATGAAGAGCAGTAGCGCAAAAGCCCTCTGGTTTTGAAACGGAGAAAGAAAAAAATTTATGTTGACGAAATTAACCCCCGTCGCGTTTTCAGTACCACCGTGGCATTCAATTTACGAAACTTACAATTTAACCCGTCATGCTTTGATTTTTTTCGTAACAGCCCACATAGAATATATGTCAGTCAATAATTCCTAAAACATATAACAAGTATTTTAAACCGTCCAATTTCAAATTCGAAAATTAGACCAAATCAGGCCTTTTGTCAAGATTTGAAGGGTTGTTTAGACCGTCCGCAGTAGTGGTGACCTGGTCATCTTCTCCACATCAACTCCACGTCATCGGTCATCATAAATCATAACTCCATCCTATTTTATCAATAATGGTGACTGGGTCATGGTTACTCTCTCTCATATTATTTTATCATATATTATTAATTATATATGATAAAATAATCTATTTATTTTAATTATTAATTATATAATTTTATTAATATTAATATTATTTAATAATTATAATAATTTATATATCAATTATTAACATTATTCATATTATTTTATTATTATTAATTATATATGCTAAAATAATTTATATATTTTAATTATCAATTAAATAATTTAATTATTAATTAAATAATACTATTATTAATATTAATATTAATATTATTTTATCATTTCTATACCAATTATTCACAAGCCTGGAAGTCTTTCCCCAACCAAAAATTCATACCGGTCATTCCATGCCCTTGTGCCTGGTCACCATTGTGGCTAATCATGCCTGGTCATGCCTTCCATGTCAACATGCCCGGGAGCCTTCGGTCACCATTGCAGGTGCTCTTATACAAGTCAAAGTTATCGAGTAGACGTAATCATGATTTTCATTTAATACATCAATCCATTATAAACAAGTTTACGTATGATAAATTCTAGATAAAATTGGCTAAATTCGTTAAAAATAATGATATGACTATTTAAACATTAATACAATACAAGCATTTGTTCCTTGTCGTTAAATGTCTCCTGTCATATTCACCCTAATTGCAAACTTCTGTCTTTTATACATGTATTTAATGCAAAAAACTGCAATAAAATTGAGTAGGCGTTACCAAAAAAACTTCCTTATATGCCTTGTTTAAGATTACTTTAGGCCTTTCAAAATCATGTTTAACCAATAAAAGATTATAATTTCTCTCATGTCTCTCTATTTATCCCATCCTAGACAATAAAATTAAATACTCCCTCCGTCCCATCCGAATTTGGACAAATTTCCTTTTTGGGCGTCCCATCCGAATTTGGACAACCCAAAAAGGAAAATTTATAATAATAAAAAAATGAGCATATACTCACTCATTAACTCCACTCATTCTCCACCATACAATTTATTCAACCAACCACTATTAACTCCACTCATTCTCTCTCTTCATTTTCTACCACACATTTTTATTATCTTATTGTTATTTCTTAATCTCCGTGTAAAGTAACTTTGTCCAAATTCGGGTGGGACGGAGGGAGTATGCTTTACGAAAAAACTTCCTTATACACAATGTTTAAGATTATTTTAGGTCTTTTAAAACATATTTAACCAATAAATTATACTCCCTCCGCCCCAAAATATTTGTCCTATTTGACTTTTTTGATGAACTTTGACCACAAATTTATGAGAGATTAATCATGTTCATGAAATTTTAAAAGTTGTTGATAATATTATTAATGGTGAATCAATAGGAATTTTTAGAATTTCATGAACATAATTAAATTGTCATATATTTGTGGTCAAAGTTCAACAAAAAAGTCAAATAAAACAAAAATTTTGAGACGGAGGGAGTATTATAATTTCTCTCATGTCTCTCTATATTTATCCCATGCTAGCCAAATCATCAGATCACTAGTGTTCTCCAATCTTTCTCTCTCCTTCTATTTCATTTCCAAATGTGGTTGACAAAGTGTTTCAACTCCATGATTCTCTAATGTCCAATGTGGTGAATCTTACAAAGCTCAAAATGATGGCCCCACCACTACTTAACATACTTGACCAAGATTGATTGGACTTTGGTCAAACCAAAGATCAAATGACAAAATAAAAACCATGGGCTAGCATATGAAAGTGAACCCACTATAAAACTATAGCATACTCTCTCCGTCCCATAAAATTTTATTCACTTTGTTATTTAGGGCGTCACTCTTAAAATTCACATTTTTCTACTAAAAAGAATTTTTTTTAATAATTCTTTATTCATGGGACTCACTTATCATACTCACAGCAACTATCCACTTACTATTTTCTACCCTCACTTTCTCTCTCCTACACACTCACAACTCCTAATTTAATAACATTATTTCTTATTTTTCGCACAAAACAGTAAATGGATAATTTTTTATGGAACGGAAGGAGTAAGCGTTATAGCGTATTATAGTCAAACAGGGTATAAGATACAATATTTAATATTTTATGAGATGAATATATTAAATAATAAGAACGCTCAATGAAATTTATAAATTTTTCAATTAAATTTTATCATATTGTAAAAAAAATATTTTAAAAAATGTGACTGCATAACAATTGATGTCGATTTAGTTTTATTTATATCTTATCGTAAGGATTAATTGAGTTGTGCAATAGGGGTTTTCGAGGTGAAGATGAGATCATCAGATTCCTCAATAGACGGCCAAGTAGGAATTGGTGGGCCCTTATTGTCGCCTTGTGGGTAGTATCAACACCATAGTTTTTTGGTATCAAACCATTAATCATTAATATTTTCAGTGTGGACTAATATTATATTAAGAAATATATTCCCTCCGTCCCCAACTTAGGAGGTTGCCTAGTTTAATTTTGTCATGACATTTGATCATACAACTACGAAAAATTGATATATTATAATTAAATTTTAAAACTTTTAATTGTTAGTGTTGTTAGTAATAAATTAATAATAACTTTTAAAATTTCATCAAAATGTTCTAATTTTTCGTAGTTGTATGGTCAAATGTGATGCCAAAATCAAACTAGGCACCTGGGTTTGGGAAGGGAGGGAGTACATGTTTGTTCTCTGTCATATGAAATGTCATTTGAGTCATTCATTAATTACTCAGAAGCCCATTAGCTAAAGTGATGATTAAATAAGGACTTGATTAAACAAATCAAATGTCTATTATTCTACCAAGATTTATTTTCCATCAATGATTTATGTTATGTATGACAGCCATCCTTACTTATAAACCTCTTCAAAGGTTTTATAAATTCGCTACATCATTGCTTTATAAATTTTTATTTTTATAATTTTTTTAACAATTTTTTTTCTCTACACTCATAAACCTGTTCAAAAGCTTTTTGGGGACACTTTTAAAAAATTACATTTATTTAGTTAAAAAAATAAAAATAAACATTCATTTTGGGCCAGTAAATTACTGTTTTTTAAAAGCAAAATGTTCAATTTGCTAAAAAAAAAAAGTCAGAAAAAAGCCGCTCCATCACAATGGAGCGATTTATCCCCTTCTTCCCTCTCTCTTCGCATTTTTGGTTTATACTAAATTGCTGCCCCGTTTATTATATTTTGGTTCATTAATATATATTTTTAGTTCGTTAAATTCAAAAAAGTCATTATTTATTATTATATATACTAGTACTAACCCTATGTGCCAAGGCACGGGTCAATTTCCCTACCTCACTCACTACTCTTTTTATTATAATTCTGACCCAATCTATTACTAAGTACATCAATAGATATGGGGTAAAGAAAAAAAAAACATTGATCATCGTATCCCTAGTTGGAATTTGAAGTTTTGGCATTTCAAACGCTTGCATACGTTTAAAAAAAAGTTATGTAGACATTCAAAGTTGGAATTTGAAGTTTTGGCATACGTTTTCCGCTTATCTGCAATTTATGTGGAAGCACATCATCTACCACTACTATACCCCCTCACATCAAAACCAATTTTTTCTATCTTATACTAAAAACCTAACCAACAATCAAAGTTAGCATTCTTTTGGCACTTCATGACCTGCCTATCTCACTATTACAATTGTTAGCCTCCATTCATATATCATTGTCCACCTTGTAACCTGAAAGAAGTGATACAAATCAACTTCACAATCAATTAACCTTTGCTTAACAAAGAAAATTAAGCATCAGTTTTTATAACGCATTGACAAAAATACCAAAAACTTGGTAGCGTGATATTTTGGTTCCCCGTCTATGTTTCTTTCTCTAAACCCCTCCCTGAATTAATTCTGCAGCAACAATGATGTTTTCAATCTTCTCTATAATCTTCCCTTCTTTGTCCCACCACCTCATTATCCATCATCCCCACTCCGACCACCTAGATCGATTTCAAGATGTACAAACATTTTTTCAGATGGAACATCATAACAACAAATCATTTAAAACGTTTGTCATTGGAAATAGCATTGAATGTATATATTGCTATTAAAGCAAAAATTACATCATTGCTTGTCAAGCATTTAACGTACGAATTATTCAAATAATAGCTTTTCAGCATAGCAATTTTTTTTTTTGGAAGGAGAATGTGAAGTAGCTGTGTAAAACATGTTTGCAACTTTGCATATCAAATACTCCCTCCGTCCCATAACAAGCGACACACTTTGCCATTTTGGGTGTCCCACTGATAAGTCACACTTTCTAAAATGAAAAGAATCTTTACTATTTCATCCACTCATTCTCTCTCCTACATTATTATAATACTCACAACACCATTATAATTTACTATTCTCTCCACTCATTCTCTCTCCTACTCAACTATCTACACTCACAACACATCAACCTTTTCACTTTTTCCTTAATTCCCGTGCGAAACAGTAACTGCGTCGCTTGTTATGGGACGGAGGGAGTATAGCATTAATTCTGTAATTCAGAGTTATTGCAAAGCCAAAATCTAGGGAGAAACGTGTTTCTCCATAATTTATGGAGAAACGGGTTTTTTCCATCGTTCCCGTCGGTGCTCTCTAGATTTCTTTACGGGCGGCGAAAACAATAAAAACAAATTCTCAACCGTGCGAACAACGTCAATCAAGAGAGAGAGAGAGAGAGAGAGAGAGAGAGAGAGAGAGAGAGGAACGAGAAGAACGACTGCTAGAATCGTAATTTCTGGATTCTGCTATTGGCGTCAAATTGATTCATTTAGTGATTTGTTTTCTTCTGTAAATCCGTCTATTTCTTTTACCCATATTTAGTGATTTTTGTTTGAATAGATCCATTGATTGAATGATTCGTTGAGTATAACTGGAGTATTTTGGTGGAATATGATTCGGGTTTAGATATGTTGGTGGATTTGGTTCTAAAGAGATTGATTTTGAGTGAATTCTGAAATTCTGGATATCAACATTCAATGTTCTGGATATCCAGAACCTTTTGAAAGGATATCCAAAAATTTTGTATTGGCCATGACCTTGGCCCATGGCCTTGGCTTGGGCAATTCTAAATTTCTGGTTATTCATTTTGAAAGTTTCTGGATATCCAGAACCTTTTGAAAGAATATTCAGAAATTTTTGTATTAGATATCCAGAACCTTTTGAAAGGCTTCTGGATATCAATATTAAATGTTCTGGATATCCAGAACTCTTTGAAAGTGATATCCGAATCTTTTAAGTTGATATCCGTAAAATTTGTATTACTCATGACCTTGCCTTAGCCCTTGGTCTTGGCCCGTAGCCTTGGCCTTTGGCCTTGATCAAGTATATATATCCGTAAATCACTAAAAAGTATATCCGTAAATTAAGAGAAAGGATATCCAGAAATTTTGTATTGACCATGACCTTGGCCAAATCTATATCAAAAACCAAAGTGAAAAGTATATCCGTAAAAACAAAGTTGAAAAGTATATCCGAGAAAAAGTGAAGGCCATGACCAGAAAGTTGGTATGTGTTGGTCCCATTCTAACATAACTTCACGGATATCATGATCAAAGGGTTCGAATATCCGTAACCTTTGAGACTGATATCCAGAAATTTTTTTAATGAATGCAAAAAAAAAAAATTATAATTTTTTTTTTTGGAAAAACACGTTTCTCCGGAGACCTACTCTATTGCAAAAACATCTATGCAAAAGGTCAATATAATTGTTCCATTATTGAAAAAGGGGCAAACGCCAACAGTAATAAGTGTTAAATTGACTGAGACGCTCTAATCATTCTCACTTTCCATATGACAGATCCTTACTTGACGAAAAACATAAATAAAAGAGCATTAATTGAGCAAAAAAAAAAAAGAGAGGGGAGAAGTTGTCATTGATGTCAGGAACCAGCTATGAGTGGGCAACAAAGTTGATAAGCTGAACTTTGAAATTAAACATGAACAATTATCATGGTTGAATGTTTCATTTGAACTAATCATGAATTCTCCCTTTTTGATGAGTAAAAAAGGAAATAACAAATTACCATTGCCAGAACAGGGAACACCCAAGATACATATAGATATTAAGCTTTCATATTCATGTCAGAATACCAAAGATACATATAATTATCATGACTGAATATTTCCTTTGATAATGAATAATACTTATAATGGCAGTTTCGGTTCTTTTCCTTTTTCTAAAGATTGACCCATTAAGTTATCAAGTTGAACTTAATACCTGCAAACTTGACAACAAATCAACTGGATAAGGTACAAAAAATTGTTAAACTACAAACTTGATATTTGATTCATGTTTCACGTACAATTGGTGGAAGACAACAATGGAACAAAAGAAAATTTCAAAAGAAAATTTCAAAAGAATAGTGAACTTTGTCCAAATCTTAAGGGTGAATATTAAAAGTAACCCATTTGATTAATGACGCAATTTCCCCCTTAATTTTTTAGTGAAAAAAAATCACTCCACCTATTCCAAAATGAATTCCAATTTTATTTTACAAAAAATGTCCCAAATAAATGTATATTTTTTGTGTCTCTAAATCAATTTTTACCAATCAAGTAAAAATTGAATATTAATTTTGGGATGGAGGCAGTAAAAAGAACAAATTAGATATGGAAAAATTTGTGAACCGATGCCACAATGTCATCAACACTAATTTCTACCATTGCTCCTCAATGTGCCCATCTCCGCTAGACTGTCAAATATACAGTGATGGCAAAATCTTTTTTCCTTAACATCCCTAAAAGCCTTACTACTACTCCACGGTGATAGACACTTCCCAGAAACCAATCTAACTACTTGTACTGTTGGATTTTGGGGTTACAAACGCAGCGAAAGAACTTTAAAAAACAACAAAACCCTAGCCCTTGAATCCGTCTATCATGAAGAGATTAGAAACATGAAATAGAATTTACATACCTTAATGCGATTTGTTTGTTCGAAAAACGGATCTTCAAAAGCGAATCTCAAAACGAATCTCAAAAATCCGTTGATGAAAGTTTTTGATCTTCTCCTTGTTCTAATCTTATGATGAATCAACGAATGAAGTCTTCAAGCTTTTGGTGATAAAATAATCACCCTCTATCGTTAATTCACACGCGAAACGGATCAAGAACAATTCTTGTTTGATTGCTAGATGATCCCCGATTATTGAAACATTTTTCAATAATTAATGACTTTTTGGTAGAATGAATATATGGAGTTTGATCTTTGATTCATTATCAAAATCAAACAATTAGTGTTTCAAAAACTCTAATTTTCGTCACCTATGGCTGGGGCAAAAGGATTCTATTTATACTTGTTATAAATCCCTAACCTTTAGGAAAAAGAGTCATTTTTTCAAGCCAAAACGGGTTTCCAGCGCCGCTAGGATGAGTCGTCCCCCAGGGCACGAGTCGTGAGCACGAGTTGTCCCTGAGGGGACGAGTCGTCCCCTATTGCATGCTCTCTAATAGATTCGTCCCTGCCTTGGGGAATAGTTGGGTCAACTGGGCACGAGTCGTCCCATAGGGGACGAGTCATCCCCTCACCCCAGAATTCCACAATTAAGCCATTTTTAATCCGTTCTTTTGTGTGTGGCTCTTTAGGAATTATATTTTGTGTTCGTAGTGAGTTGAAACATCAACCTCACAAGATATAAGTGACTTCTAGCAAGTCATTATTGTAAGTACCCCAATCTGGGTCGTTAATGTTTCGTCAGCCCAAATTAATGATTTATAATCATTTAGGGGCATTTTGGACATTATTTTGACAATTTGAATGAGGAAGGACCTCTTAGAAATAAAAAAATGGGCAATTACCTCGCTGGAAGTCTGTCATTTCTAAGAAAAGAGAATATTGACCATTTAAATACGCCAAAGCCGCGTAAGCTTGACTTTCGCAAAAAAGCAGCACGCTTCTTTGGGGTCATCTCGCGCGGATGAGATTGTACCTACAATCTTGTCTACGCGGATAAGATCGCACTGTGCAACCTATAAATACCCCCCTTCTCCCTCAGTTTATAAAAAGGAAAAAAGTCCCAAAAAATAAGAAAACCTACTGTCACTCTGCCCAAATCAACCCTCAAATAACCATTTACACCTTCAAAACTCAAATTCCACACCATATTCATCCTCAAATCCACTCTAAAACCACTTTTGACCCTTGAAATCCTTCAAACCCTAAACATAAACCCAAAAAAAATTGGTAAATCCTTATTCCTTTCACTCATATCTCTCTCATTCATACATACTCATACCATGTAGTTTAGCTTTCTTCTTTTGTTCATCTCTTTCCCTCTTGTCCCAAGGATCCAAGAGGATCTTCATGGAACCCATTTCCATAGATGATCCTCCAAAATGATCCACATCCCCTTTTATTTTATGTCATTCTCCCACTCCCTTTTTTATATTTCTTGGTACTTGCTTGTTTGACCAAGAAGATGGTAATCTTGGAGTTCATCTCCATGGATGACCACTTCAAATGGTCCATATTTCATGCTCCTTTACATGTTTAGTTTTACTTGCTTCCTTGACCTCAACATGGTCATCTTGGAGTCAATCTCCATAGATGATCATTTCAAATGGTCCACATTATTTACATTCCTTGCAAATTCCCCTTCCCATGTCTAAGATGCTCACTTTGGAACATTTTCCTTGGATAAACATCATCTAGACACACAAAATAGGTCACACAAGATGTAGGAGATACACTTGAGTATAGATCTCAGGGATGGTCATCTTATGACCACCTTAGAAATCTTCCTCTAAAATTGATACATCTTGACCTAAATCTCTTGTCAATTTACTTTCATGTCAAATTCCCCTTTTTCCCTAGCAAATGAAATGCTCACATAGTCCTAACGTACCCCCGGGATGACTTGATTAAGTGGATTCATTACTTATGACCACTAAGCAAAGTCTAGGAAAAGAGAGGACAAGCATGGATGCCAAAAATCCAAATTCCCATTTACTTTCTGTCTTTCAGTTACAATTCCAGTTAAGTCCTATAAATCCAGTTAACTTTCTAAAAATTACAGTGACTAAACTGGAAAATGTAAAATATGGAGACTGCAGCCCTATCCACGCGGATAAGATTGCACTGCAGTCTTGTCCACGCGGATGACATTGTCATCTGCAAACAGTCCCTCATTTTTCTGTTATTTTCAGTTTAATCCCTGTTTCAAACTGTTTTTCGCCCGCCCTTACAATCTCAGTTATTTTCAGAAACCCCCCTTTAAGATACACACACACACACACATGCACGCACACACTCAAAAAGGTTTCAAATGAGGAAGACTCGTCGTACGAGGTATTCCGGGTGAACACCAACGTTCTTCCCGGAATGTAACGTGACCTCCGAATCCATTTTCTCTAATTTTGGGTATTTTTCAAAGTTTTGACCCTTAAACAAAAAACGGCGTGGCGACTCCGCAAACAATTTTTTAAAAGTCCGATAAAGATTTTCCAAAAACTTTTTTTTAAAGAAACAAGCAAGAGTGTTGTCGGGCGACTCAAAAAAAGAAAAATCGCGCTCGCGGATACACATCATCACAGTGGGGACTTTGCCGGGGAATCTAATTTTTTTTTAAATAATAATAAATAAAAAAATGATACTCGGTATATAGGTGAAAGCCATTAAGTTTCCTGTTAACGCCTCCTTACCAGAGTCGGGGATAAAATATGGTATAACAATGCCACGTACCGGTGTCATTTAAAAAAAAAATTTGTGGGTCAAACTTCCGTCCCAACACTTGAGACATTTTTTGTTTTGGTGTGTGTGTCTATTTTTCCCGTTATGCCTTGTTGTTTTGACCGTCCCGAAAAAGTCAAACTTTGACTGTCGGATCGTTCCTTTTAACTGTTTAAAACTTTATGCGCTTATGTGCTTGCATGTTTTCAAAAAAAAATCTTTTCTGCATGCATCATGCCTTTAAGATACGTTTGAAAATTTCTGTTTTTACTCAAAAAAGGAGGATAGACTGCCACACACTACGCGCACGTCGACCTTACATTGCACACTACGTCCTTAACCTAGGAAATCTCAGTAGCAGCATGGGAGGCCTTCCTACGCCTCTCGGTGCGAGCACAGGACAACCCAAACAGCCATTGGTTTACCCTCGTGTCTACCCTGCACATGTCCGTGACACACTTTTTCCGAGACTCGGTTGGTTTTTGGTCCGGTCCGTGTCAGACTGCTTCAGTGCATGCCCCGTGTAGTCAAACCCTAATCAACATGCCAAGTGAGGATCCCCCGCGGACCTAACTCAGTTGAAGCCATGCCGGTTTTTCGTCATGAACTTTGACCCGATCTAGACTGGGGCTCAGACTTTGACTTTGATCCGCACGGCTCATACACCGGCTCCCGGTATGACACCTAGTCATCAAAGATTAACACTCAATCCATGTCTAATTACTGCCTAACCAACGACGAGTCAAGATCCTTGGTAGACCATTATCAGTCGGAGTCATGCCGGTTTTCCGTCAGACACTTTGACTCGATCTTGACCCTCGACGCTGGCCTTGCCGGTAATTTACATCGAATGTGCGTTAAGACTTCATGACCCTCCAGACCTTAGGTTCGTTTTCCTTTTCGGTCGGTGGGACCCGCTTGCCCTACGGAGCCCTTGTTCGGGGTTACAGGTTGAGGGTCCGCAGGTGTAGTGATGGGTCCCACTGATCCAGGACTTAGAGTAGTTAAAAAAAAAAAGGAAAAAGAAGAGCAATCTTTTCCAACCGCTTAGGACTTAATAAAACACGTTTTAAGTAAACAGGAACAAATAACTACATGTTGCACGAGCCCTGAGCCAAACACCTACCCTTTTTCTTCCACCCCCAAAGTCTGAACCTCCCTTGTATCTTCCTCCCGCAGCACCTCGCAAAGCTTGGGTACGGACACCGGGTCATTGTCTGGCTAGTTGGGAAGAATCCAGCGCATCTTCAGCCTCACCGTTTTCTTCAACTACTATTTTCAGAATGTCTGCATCAGCTGGTAACAACGGGGACAACACCACTCCGCCTCCCGGGACTCCCCAGACAGAACAGCAGTGGAATCAGTTGGCCGAACAATGAGACTGCGACAGGAAGCACAGATGAATAGCCTTCTGGAGGCTATTAGGAGCCATAGTTTGGTCGCCAATCTTAATCCCAATGGCACGTTCACCGTGGAAGAAGAGGAGGACCCCAATCCCGCTCTTGGTCGCCCTGACTACTCCAGGATGCCACCACCAGCCTCCTATGGTACCACTACTGGAGCCCATGCTTCTCGATCTATGGGTCAGCCAGCTCCTCAGCCACAGACTACTGGACCTATACAGTCTGGCGGGACAAGCCAGTTCGCAATTCCTCAGTGGGGACAAAATCAGTACGGAACGTCTTCCCATAGTTGGGGATACCTCAGAATGCCGCAGCAAGTTGGGATCCCACCGCAGTTTGGAATCGATCAGTCCGGACCCTCACAACAACAGTTCAAAGTACCACATCAACAATTTGGAATGCCGCCACCGCAGTTTAGTCTAGGACAACAGTCAGGTGCTGTGATGATGTGTATCCGAAAATTTTCCCATTTTTATGTTTGAAAAAATCAACGAAAACGGAGTCGCCACGCCATTTTAATTTTGAAGGGCCAAAACTTTGAAAAAAGCCCGAGATCAGAGATTTAGGTTCGGAGGTCATGTTACGCGTCGGGAAGGACGTTAGTGTGCACCCGACGCGCCTCGTAAAACGAGTCTTCCAAGCTGAAAATCATTTGTGTGTGTGTGTGTGTGTGTGTGTTTTGGCCAAAATAAGTTGAAACTCAGAAAAGTAAAAATTGGGATATCTTTTTAAGACTTTAAACTGATCCCATGAATTTTTGGAAGATTTTTGGATTGAGATTTGGTACTCAAAAGACCTTTTGAAGTTGAGAGCCATTTCTGCCAGAATGAAAAAGGCAGTGGACCTTTGATTTTGAAAGGGATTCAAGGGTCTTAAAACTTCATAATCTGGATAAACTCAGAGAATGAAAGTTGTTCTAGACACCTTAAATAAGGTTTGTGAGAAGGAATTTTCCATTTTGGAGAAGATTTGAGGGGTCAAAACCTTCTGGAAACCTCAGATATGAGATCTGGATTCCGAGAAGCTGATGAACTAGCCTCTGAAAGAAAATTTTAAAAGAGGAGTTTTACTCACCCAAAAAATAACGTAAAAATATGTCTGGAAATCTCTGGATGTTGGCTACAAAAAGTATTTTGTAGTCAACACCAAATTCCAAGTTCATCTGTGTCCAAAAATTAAGACCATGGACTGAGGTCTGAGAAAATTGCTACTGGACAGCAACTTCTCAAGAAAGAAAATATGATTTTAAGGGGGGTTTTGCATCCATGCTTGTCCCCATTTCCCTAGGTTTTGGTTAGTGATCACTAGACATTTTAGTGGTGAATCAACTATACCAAACCATCCTTGGGGTACATTAGGACTAAGCACTTCATTTGCTTGGGAAGGGGAATTTTATCCTTTGAAATCAAGATTTTATGCTTGAAAATGGTTTCTAGGGTTTTGAAAATGAGTTTTCTTTGCAAGAAAGTAAGAAAACTTGGAAATAATTTTGATCTTTGTAGAAGATCATCCATGGAGATGGTCTTCCATGGTGATCTTCTTAGATCTAGAGCAAGAAGATGAAAGAACTACATTTTGTAGTTTGAAGATGCATGCATGGATGAGATATAGGGTTAGGAGGAGGAGGGTTTACCAATCTTCCTTGTGTTCTTGAGTGTTTGGCTTGAGTGTATGAGTGTTTAGGGCTTTAATATGAGAGTGAGTGGATGAGTATGAGTTGGGAAAGATTGGAGAGAAAAAGGTGACAATTCAAATGAATTCTCACTGTTTTCTCTCTATATTTCGCCAGAGGTTCGGTGCAAAATGTGTTCTTCCTCTTTATTTTTGTGACTGGAGGGCTCAATTTATAGCCCTCCTGACTTTACAAAGATGTCCGCGCGGATGGGTCTGCTTGGCGTGCACTGTTCATTAAATGCAGCTCCAGCTTTGGACACAAGGAATAAAATTCAAAAATCTCAGCAGAAAATGTTTTTCAACTTGCTGTTTCGGGATTTTCTTAATTCTTTTGCTTTTTGAGATTCCTTGGAAGGTTTAACTCTAAATAGCAATGCCCATTTTACCCTCACTTTGTTAGAAAAGTTAGGATTGTTAGGAATTGTTAGAAATGTTATAACTTTCGTTAATTTTCTAACGAAAATTCTAACAAGCTCAAATTGGAGCACTTACAGGTGCCCCTCCTCAAAATGATGTTGGTCCAGCTGCCCCTAACACCTCACCAGCTTCCTGTTAGTACCCGGCCCGAAAAAAGGCATTTAAATGCTTGGCCCGGTTAATTAATAAGAAACCCTAACAAAACCCTAAAAATTCATTAATTCGTCCGTACCTGCGCCGTCACTGTTAGCTTGGAAAGTACGCCAGTTAGAAGTGCCGATCGGCCCTTTACCCGTGGTATGGCCGATCGACCCTTTTATATAGAGCCGATCGACCCTTCAGCCCTAGTGCCGATCGACCCTTCAGTGGCCCAGCCCAAGTTCCGAGGTATTATAAATAGGGGTGCCCGGCTCCCCATATTCACACACAATTTACTCGGGAGAAGCGAGATTACACTTGCTTTACCCACAGTTTTTCTTACTCTCTTCGAATCGCCCTAGATTCGACCTCAAAGTCTTGCTACAATTGGTAAGACTCTTTTTAATATTTTTGTTCTTTATTATTATTGTCTTTATTATTATTATTGTTTGCATGCTTAGTATATTTTAATTACTTTATTTCTTGCTTATGTCATATATGCTAGATTTAGGGTTGTTTTAATATATTTAAATATGTAATAGCCGAGGATGATCTAAGGTTTCGCCCTAAGAAACCCAATGGATCTAGGAACTATTTCTTTCCTTCCACCTTAGTTATAATTGTCCCATGATCAACAATCCCCCAAGGATGAACGTTGATTAGTGCACCTTCCGAGGGCCTAACTCAAAGGTTCTAGGGTGTGATCATCAATTAATTCTTTCTCTCCCCTCCTCCTTATGCATGATCCCGTTTCTTCTATCTATTCCTGTAAACACCGCACACAACCAACACCCCATATGCTAGAAAGACCGATCCGTCGGGCAATAGGAGTGATAGCGTTTCTTCTTACATTGTAACTTGACCCCGAACCCAATTAGCTTGTTTAGCCTTTTTCAAAGCTTTGGGCTATATCAAAGTGGCGTGGCGACTCTCAAAATTAAACTAATATTTTAATATGGTTTAAAGCGAGTGTCACTAAATGAATATCCCATTTCGATCCGACTTTATATAATTAATTTATTTCAAACCTCCGAATGCGCGTTGCATCGGGACGGGGTATTCACAGTGGCGACTCCGCTGGGGACTGTTTTGAAATCTTTTCAAACTAAGTGGGTCAGACTTTCGTTTTCTTGTATGGTGTTGTATTTTTCGCTTTCTTTTTATTTTCTTTACTATTAACTGTTGCATTGCATGCATGCATTTCATGTAAATAAAAAATCTTTCTCTTTTTTCTCTAAAAAGAATTAGACTTCTCTACCTCACACTACCACTAGAGTCCGTGTCACACTGCACAGACACCCTTTTACCCTTCGGAGAAGCCAAAGTGCGGGAAGTGTGGTGATCATGTCGCCTCCCTTCCGAGTCTCACTTGGCCATCCACTCATCAGTGCGCTTCGGCTGCACGGTGGGAGCCTAAAACCTAACCCTTGCGTCACCCACTTTTCTAGGAATACACTCCATATGACCGGTTGGTTTGACTAGCTTTTTTATATAGACAATTAATGGGGTCTTTATGCTAAGTCACCACGAACCAATGATAAGTCAAGATCTATCGAGAGATTAAGAGCACTAAAAAATTGATTTCCTTTCAAAGGACGTGCTATGTGAGGACGAGTTATATATTGTTAAAGGATCTTAGCCTATCATTGGTTTGCAGTACTTTTCATAAAAATCATATTAACTGTCTATGTGAGAAGGTTAGTCGTTAGGATTCACCACTTTAGGATATCTAGTTAGTTGCGAAAAAGGGGTATCCCTTCCAACCTTAGTAGGACTAAAATGTACAAAGCTTTTGTAAATAAAAAAGGTCAAGCTAGTACACTGCATTGAGTCAACCCTTGTCCTAAAACCGAGTCTTTTCTGATACTTCCGCAGAGCTAAGGTCGGGCCGCGTTCTTCATTCAACAATGACAACCTTGCCTCCATCAACTACTCCAAGCGCACCTGCTGCCTCTGCAACCGGCTCTACACCAGTCACTTCAATGGAAGGTCCTGCCAACCCCAACTTCAATGACATTCACTTTGCCTCGCACGCCTACTTTGCGGTTTAACCATGAGGGTTGAGAAACTTGAAGAGCGAATCGCACTTTGAAGAACCACAATCAAGAGCTGAAGGATCATTTTGTTGAGGAACTTCGGTAAAGGGGACACAAGGTTATCTTGATGGGGAATGAAGTGGTCGATGTTGAAGATGAAACTGTCAATGCTCCTAATCCCGCCAACCCCAATGCACCTACCTTCCCTCTACCCAACTACGTTCCAAGCAACTATAATAATATTCCACCACCTGTCATGTATGGGAGCTCGAGCAAATCCAAAAGACCTTATCAACCTCCTGCCAACACATCCAAGGACCACTTTGCTAATCTACCCCCTCCCACTTTACCCTTCAATTATTCCGGCCATCATATCCCTACCTACTCCACCTCCCCTACCATCACTCAACCCCCAGCCATGCAGAACTCCAACATTGCTACAGACCCGACTGTGTTAGCATTGATTGAACAAGTGAAGGCATTGACTGAGCAAATGGGAAAGCAAGGTGTGTCCCCCATCAAGATGCTTAATCCGAGCAAAGTTGCACCCCTACCTCAAGATTTCAAGATGCCCAAGATGGCCATGTTTGGAGGAGTTACTTGCCCAAAGACACATTTAGACAGTTATACGTTGGCGATGAGGGCTAAAGATTGTACACCTGAACAAATGGCAAGAATGTTCCATAGCACATTGGAAGGGGCTGCTCTCCGTTGGTTTACGAAGTTGAACGAGGAGGAAAGGGACACATGGGACAAGGTTAGTAGGGTGTTCTCCGAAAAGTATCAAGCAAACATGGATTGGCAAGTGAATCGAGCTGATTTGGAGCACACGCTTCAAAAGAATGGAGAGTCGATTTATGACTTCTACAAGCGTTGGAATGATAAGTTGAGCGAAATTCAGTATCCGCCCAAGGAGAATGAACAGAAACAGATATTTTACAAGAGTTTGTTACCCGGACACAAGTTGGCAGTTGGTAATGGTTATTTTCCCAATCTTAGGGAAATGGTGGATTCGGGCGTACGTTACGAGAGTGGCATCACCGGAATCGCTCCACCAAAGGACCTTTGGGGCTGCTAATAATTCATTCCGTTATAGAGCTCCCGCAAATACCGCAAAGCAAAGAAAGAGCCCGTGGGGCAAGTAAATTATGTGCAAGGGGAAGGCTGCTTTGGATGTTCAAGCCGTAATGAGGGGGAATAACGGTATTCACCGCGAGAGGAAGTATTTGATGATTTTGGAATGCTTGAATGGGCAAGGTTTTCGAAGTGCTAGTAAAGAAGGGCTTGGTCAAGCCGCTGAGAATTATGAACCGTTAAACCCAAAAGAAGGCTTAGATGCTTCTAAGTATTGCCACTACCACAAGTACAAGGGTCACACTGCGATTCGCCTTCGGTTCAAGCGTTTAGTACAAGACTTGATTCGGCAAGGTAAGGTAGAGAAGCCGAAGTCTCCAAATGTTGTGGGAACCCTCTCCCTAATAACAAGATCCACATGGTGGAAGGTAATTTTATCGGCTTGGTAGAGATGGAAGATGCTTTTGAGAAGCGAGTGTCGACGGAAGAGGTATTCTCGGCTATTGTCGAAAGGGATTGTTCGTGCCGAAACTCTCCGAGTATCTTGGTTTTGCTTTGAAAAGAGTACTGTGCGAAGCTCATCATTGAAGGGAAGATAGAGAATCCTAGTAAGATAGTTGGTAGTGATGTTGCTATGGTAGAGAAAGACCTCACTGATCGATCAGTCTGTTGTGACGGACAGTGAGGCGGTTGAGTCGGTTTGTAATTTGAGTTCAATTTATAAAGAATTTTCTTGTTATATCTTGTCTTTTGAGGAGCTGTCCGGAGAAGTTGCCTCGTTGAATGATGATTATGTGGAAGAGAGTCCTAAACCTCTCTCGTTGGCTGAAATTCACGCAGAAGTATCTGACATGGAAAAGAATGGGGTTAATTTACTCACGAGGTCCGGAAAGGTGTATCAAGCAGAAGATAAAGGGGCGAAAAAAGTCTTTGGTCCGAAAACTGAAGTAGTGAATCCCGATAAAGAAGACCCTATTCTCACTCAACTGAAGCTAACTCAAGCCAATATATCCTTATGGTCCTTGCTAACGTCCTCGTATGCCCACAGGATGATGTTGGAACAGAATCTTGCTGCGACTTTGGTACCGTCTGATACAAAGCCAGAAGATGTAACGCAGATGATCGGCAACATACACTTTGGGAATATTATTACATTTTCGGAATTGGACATGCCGGAGTTTGGATCGGATCATAATGAACCACTACACATTACTATTGAAGTCAACGGAAAAAGGCTGCCACGTATTTTCATAGATAACGGTTCTGCGGTGAACATACTGCCTTCCAGGATGATGGACGTCCTTGATCTAAGTCCCACAGATTTGAGACCTTCAGTCCATTCCGTGCGAGGATACGATTCTACTAGCCGGTCAGTGTTGGGAATAATCAGTTTGCCTCTTACTTGCGGGACCACTACTATGATTGCTGAGTTTCAAGTCATAGACATACCTTCCACCTTCACCATCTTCTTTGGGTAGGCCATGGTTGCATCGGATGAATGGAGTCCCTTCCTCATTGCATCAATGTGTGAAATTTCGATCGGGCGATCAAGTGACAGTCATTTACAGCGATACGGTAACATCTCAAGGATCAAGCCTTTGGGGAAAGCCGGTCCTACGATTCGGCACGAAGAGGGTAGTTCAATGTTCGGCGGTTTTCGGCTAATAGCACGAGCACAAGTGTGCGCGGTAGACCTCACAAAGACATCGGACGGAGTACGGCCAGCTATAGGAATGATGAGGAACATGGGATTTGTACCGGGGTGGGGTGGGTGAACATCTCCGAGGGACCTACGCAAGCAATGGAAGCTGCGATCATCGCAGCGAGGCACGGTTTAGGCTATGTTATTACTCCCGAAGATCGGGCCGAAGATGGAAAGAATTGAGTTCCTCAAGAGGGCAAAGCTACCCTACGAGAAGCCGAGAGATGAGGCCATACCGCCTTTCCCTCAATAGTTACTTTGTCAAGGAGGGCGAAGAATTCTCTTGCATGGAGTTTAGCGAGCCTTGGTTTGATCACACGGGCGAGGCTGCGAGAAGGTTTCGAAATCTTCGGGGATACGAGAGGTTGATAGGTCGAAGGCGAAGACGGTTCTCATGGATCCACGTCAAAAGAGAGGCAAGGTTGTCACGGTCCAGAGCCGGTACATCATCAAGGCGAAGATGAGTTGGCGATCGGCTAGGGCGGGGATCTTTGGATGAGCCGTTGGTTGAGAACATTGCGGTTTCGAGAGGATGCGAAGAATGGGATGGTCGAAACTGTTGCGGCATTTGGGAATGCGAATATAGAAGATGATATGGTTGCGATCATTGGAGCGAAGCGGGCAGACGATACGGATCCAAGGACGTTGGTGACACCCATGGTTGGAAAGCTGAAGAATTGGTGCATATTTGGCGGACCCGTAGCCACGAAGGAATACATGGTTGAAGAGCTGGGACTAATGCCTCCTCCTATTGAGTCTCCCCCTGGTTCCCCCAAGTCCTCTGTTTCTTCTGAGTCTTCTGTTTTGTTTGAGTCAGATGTGTTTTCTTTTGAGTTTGAGTCTTCCTCTAAGTCTGATGACCTCACGTCAGAAGACTATGAATTAGTTGCAAATGTTGTTTTCCCTTTCGCTATGAATGAAAAACTAGATCTTTCTGAGTATCCCCTCATAGCCAATCTTCTTAATGATAAATTAACTAAAAATAATGCTCAACTTAATCAAATTAACTTAGTTAATAATGACTCATTAGAAGAAGCGGACACACTAAACAATGAATACATTAAAGAAATTTCTAAGCAAGTTATCAATCAAAAGGAAGGTCGAGCCCAAGCTGCCGATGAGGTGTTATCATGTATTAATTTGGGAACGGAAGAAGAGCGAGAGAGACACAGATTGGAAGCTTCTTGAAGGGGTGAAAGGGAAGCGTTGATTGAGTTGCTTAAGAGTATTCGGATGTGTTCGCATGGTCATACAAGGATATGCCGGAGAAATTTGGATAACTCGATAGTGGAGCACGAGAATACCACTAACACCGGACGCCAAGCTGTCAAGCGAAATTGCGCCGCATTAAGCGAGAATGGTCTCTGCAAGTTAAAGAAGAGATAGAAAAGCTCCTCAGTGGGCTTTATCGAGTTATTGAGTATCCGACGTGGTTATCTAATATTGTGACGGTCGATAAATCGAATGGCAAGGTTAGAGTTTGTGTTGACTTCCGAGATCTCAACAAGGCTAGCCCGAAGGACGACTTCCCGTTGCCCGAACATCGACATGCTAGTAGATGCCACTGCCAACTACGAGGTCAAGTCTTTTGTAGATGGTTTTGCGGGATATAATCGAGATCAAGATGGCGGAGGCGGACCGGGAGAAGACGGCTTTCACTACACCATGGGGAACATCTTTGTTACCTTTGTAATGCCATTCGGATTGAAAAATGCGGGGCTACATACCGAGAGCGGTCACGGCATTATTCCATGACATGATCCATAAGGAGATTGAGGTGTATGTCGACGATATGATCATTCATTCCAAGGGTCGGAGCGGTCGGCATTTCATTGATTTGAGAAAGTTCTTCGATAGGCTGCGTGAGCACGCAATGCGTACGAGATCTGCCAAGTGTACATTTGGGGTTATTCGAGGAAAGGTCTGGGCTACATGGTCACCGAACGAGGGATTGAGGCGAGATCGAGGAAGATTCAAGCCATCATGGAGATGAAGCCACCACGCACGAGAAAAATAAGTTAAGGGATTCATGGGACGGTTACAATACATCGGCCGCTTCATTAATCAATTGACTACTATGTGTGAACCGATTTTGAGGCCGATGAAGAAGACCGCAAGTATAGATTGGAATTTGGAAGTGTCAAGAAGCCTTTGAGGAAATCAAGAGATACTTGGTCAATCCCCTATCCTTCGCCCCCACATTCGGAGAAACCATTGCTATTGTACCTAACGATGGCGATACGGCCGTTGGGGCTATGCTAGCACAAGAAGCCAAGGACTCTCGGGTGGAGAACGCCGTTTATTTTGTTAGTCGAAAGTTGCGGGAGTGAGCTAAACTACTCGGCATTGGAAAAAACTGTAGGGCTAGTTTGGGTGGTTAATAAGCTCAAGCATTACTTGTCAGCGCATCCGATTCTGCTAGTGTCAAAGATGGATCCAATTAAGTATTTGTTTGACAAACCTTCTCTGTCCATGAGATTAGCCAAGTGGTCGGTATTTCTGGGGGAATTCGATATCACCTATGTGCCGAAAGCGGTTAAAGGGAGAGCCATGGCGGATCATTTAGCGAGTTTCCAAGTACGGAAGAACGGGGGCTTGAACCGGAATTTCCGGACGAGGGGATTTTAGCATTGATACGGAAGAGAGATGGCAACTATTCTTTGATGGAGCCGCGAACAAGAGGGGCAATGGAGTGGGAATCCTTTTGGTTGATCCCAAAGATGAGCACACCCCCATCGCCATCAAGCTGAATTTTACAACCACCAATAACGCGGCTGAATACGAGGCATGCATAGCCGGTTTAGAAGCAGCCTTGGAGCGTAATGTAAAGGAGTTGGAGGTATATGGAGACTCAGCTTTAATTATCAATCAGACGTCTAAGAAGTGGAAGACTGTTGACCCCTACTTGCAACAGTATCAAACTCATATGGAAGAGCTAGTCAAGCAATTCAAGGAAGTGACATTCCATTATCTACCCAGAGACAGAAATAGATTTGCCGACGCTTTAGCTACACCGGCTTCTTTGGTCGAGATCCCTCACGGAATGTCTGTAAAACCATTCAGAGTTGGACGAAGAGAGAACCCCGCTTACTGCTACGAAGCCTACTGCTACGAGATTCAAGCTGACATCGAGGAGAATAAGGATCCGTGGTACGCACAAATCTATGAGTATCTCAAGAAGGGTGATGTGTCTTTTCTAGGTGACGTGAAAGCCAAAAGTTTGTAGGTATTGAAGCGATTGGCCGGACAGTTTGTTCTACTAGATGATATGTTGTACAAAAGACACTACGATGGTCTCCTGTTACTCTGTGTAGACGCGAAACGAGCAGAAATGATCATGGAAGAAGTACACGATGGCTTGTCCGGTCCACACATGAATGCCAGAATGTTGAGACAGAAAATCACACGGTTGGGTTATTATTGGGTCACTATAGAAGCCGACTGCATCCAGTTTGTGCGGAAATGTCCCAAATGCCAAATGTGTTCCAATTTGAACCATGTGCCCCCTCACGAGTTGTATAGCATGGTAACCCCTTGGCCATTTGCGACATGGGGGATTGATGTGATTGGCAAGATTACACCGCCGGGAAGCAATGGGCATTGTTTTGTATTAGTAGCTGTGGATTACTTCACCAAGTGGATCGAGGCGAAATCTTACAAGGTGTTGACTTCCAAAAAGGTGGCACAGTTCATTAAGGAGGACATCATGTGCAGATATGGAGTACCAAATGAGATTATCTCGGACAACGGGTCCCACTTCGGCGGAGATTGTGACAAGTTACTGGCAGAGTTCAAGATTACCCGGCACAAGTCTTCCCCTTATAGGCCTCAGACCAACGGAGCAGTCGAAGCAGCTAACAAAACGATTGAGCAGATAATCGAAAGACGGCGATTCGAGGTAGGGGCCCGAGAAACTACCATTGGCACTTTGGGGATATAGAACTTCCGTTCGTACAGCTACAGGCGAAACTCCTTTTGCTCTGACATATGGAATGGAGGCAGTACTCCCGGTTGAGTTGGAAGTCCCGTCTTTAAGGATCTTATTAGAAAATCAAGTAGCAGAAGTTGAATGGCTCCGCGGCCGATATGATCGATTGGCCACACTTGACGAACGCGGACTCAAAGCCATGGAACACATCCGAGCCTATCAAAGACGGACGACGAGGGCTTTCAACAAAAAGGTGCAGCCCTTAGACATTAAGGAAGGAGATTTGGTTTTGAAGCAGCAACTTCCCAACAAGTTCAATCCTCTTGGGAAGTGGGCCCCTACATGGACCGGCCCGTATGTGATCAAGAAGATATTTTCGGGTGGAGCAGTTAAAATGGCAGATTTGGATGGCAACGAATTCAAGGAGCCCACCAACCTCAGCAAGCTCAGACGCTACTATGATTAAGCTCTTCCTCCCCCTCTAAATAAATAAAAAAACAAAAAAAAAAAAAGCAAAAGAAGCCCGCTAGATTGAAAACCCGCAAAGGGCGGTCTAGCAATAAAAGAAAGGGTGCGTTCAAAAGCTCGCTAGATTGAAAACCCGTAAAGGGCGGTCTAGGCAAAAGTTAGAGCAAATAAAATAAAAATTGTCCCGCTTCTATCTCCCCTTTCTAAAAATAGTAGCTTGATGAAAATGAACTACGACGACCTGAGCCCCTTGGTTCTCATTGTAAAAGGGGAACGTAGGCAGCCTTAATCGGCGCGGTCCAAAAAATAAATAAAAATCCAATCTGTTTTTTATTAAAGCAATAAACTTTTTCATTCCCACAATCAATGCTTGATTACACTTATTTGATGAGTCTAAGCTCGACTATACTAATGACTAAATAACTTGCAAAAGAAACTAAAAAATTAAAAGACAAAATAAATAACTAATGTGTCTGCATATGACCGTGGGTGGATACTCGGACATATAAGGTCTACTCCTTGGCACTAGGCCCCTCATCTCCGTCCTTCTTCTTCTTGGCAGCTCGTCGAGTCGGTTTCTTCTTATTCTCTCTCTTAAAATAAGGCGAATACTTCTTCTTCAATGGGGGAACCTCCTCGACCGCCTTACTCTTCAACTTCCGCTCCATCTTCTTGGGAGGATTCTCCTCCACTGTGTCTAGAGAAATCCCCAAAGCCTCACTGTCTCTGAGAAAACGGCTCGAAGATATGTTAGGAACCAATCTCCGTCTCAAGTCATACAAAGTCTCCCTCATCGGTCCCAAGTTTTCTTCATACCATGTCAAATAAGCATGCGACAAATGAGTGCTAAGGGTCCGCTGTGCAAGATAGACTCGTGGCATCCCATGAGAACTCCATAAGCTTACCATCAAAACTGAAACACCAACGTCCATTGGAAGGACTTTTGCAGAATCATCAAACTCAGAAGTGCCCCAAGTTTGAGGACGGACCTGCTCCATGCCATATTGCCGAAGTACCCGCTCTGCATAGTAAAAGGTGGTAGTCTCAAAAGCCGGTACACGAATCAGGCATTGCCCAAGCTGAAGGCTCCGAATGAAGGAGAGGCCCCAATGCTGTACTCGCCAATGAATCCTATCAGTATCCACCTCCGCCAAATACATCTTCCACTCCCGTTCTGACAAGCCAGAAAGCGGATCAATCTTCCTCCTACAACCATGAAACCAAGGCCTGACACTCGAAGGGGGAATCTCTAGAACAAAAAGTCGATCCTCGAGCCACGTGGTCAGTAATTTGGCACTGCCCCTAGTCATAAGCGGAGCACCCTTAGCTATCTGAGATATACCATGAAGTGTCTCACCCAAGAGAACCGGAACAATGCTCCTCCCCGAACGGGCCTGATCAACCATATCCAGACACCCACTGGTAGCTACACCCACATAAGGAGAAAACAGAACCTTGGAAAATAAGCAGAGGGCCAGGCAATCCAAGGCAAAATCCGAGTCGAAGTCATCACCATGAGCAAATCACCCCGGCAAATCACAAATATCTATGTCTACACCTTCAACCAAACCTCTAGCCAGAAATTTGCAGGGATGCGCAGAAATTTAGCCACCCTAGTCACCAACGGAACTCGATCCTGCGGAACCGCTATCAAATCGACATCATCCCCTCCACACAGAGCAAGAAAATCCTCGTAGGTGGGTGTAATCTCGTTGTAAGAAAAGTTGAAAACGTGATTAGATTCGTCCCAAAAAGCAGCGGCAGCATGTAAAAGATTCCAATTGGGATGCATGGGCAAAAGGGACCAAATACACTTTACCCCAAAACGTTTGTCAAAGGCATGGCGAACGGAACGAGGTACTTTGGATACCCAAACGGCCAAATCACTCTCAAAATTGTTTTGCTTCTCCATCAAGACGGAGGGATGAGAATTCATTGCTGTCCACGGCAAGAAGAGAGCAATAGTAGAAAGAGACAAAGAAAAGAGAGAAGGGTGCGTATGACCATCGGCTGACAATAGTATTATATATAGGTTTTGGTGTCAAAATCCGTACAGGAAAAGGACAGTAAAGAAATCCGTGCAGGAAAAGGAGGGCCGATCGGCCCATCACTCAGAACTACAACCGCCGCCTTTTCAGCATAGGGCCGATCGGACCTTTAATAGTGGGCCGATCGGACCTTTTTTATTTGGGCCGATCGACTCTTTGGTCTCTCCAGAAGGCGGCTCAACTTCAGCAGATCCCAAGGCCCCACCTTTTTGTTCTTTTATTTTATTTTTTATCTTTATTCTTTATTTTTTACTATTATTTTCTATTTTTAATTCTTACTTTATTTTATTTTTTGTCCTCGTGTATCCAATGCAGTGTACAAAAATAGATAACGTCCAAAAATAGAAATGTACATAAATAGAAAATGCTAACTCTTATATATTTAGACCATTACATAAAGCATTCATCAGTGAGTCAGCATAAAATCTAGAGTCTGCATGCTCCTACTTCTTCCTAACAGGTACTACAAAAAAAATGAAAAATCCTAATGACCCCTACGGGAAGTCGAGGCACGACCGCGAGAAAACCCGGATGTCGAGCTACCCTCACCCTGGGAGCGCTGTCTCCACTGTGCCGGATCCACATCTACTGATCTCCGGGATTGGCAAGAAAGTGCCGCCACTGCACTCCTCAGCAGACGGGTCAGTACATTGCTGTGCCTCACTGACCGCACATAAGACTCCCGAGTAACCTGCAAAAATCAAGGGCGAGAGTTACATCACAGCTAAAGCATAAGTACGAGTACATGAAGAGGAAAGGTAAAAGGCATACTCCGCCAGCACCACCGGGAGGAAGCTGGGCACCCTCCACCTCATCGGCTTCTGTAGGAGCCAAGTCTACCCGCACCTCCCCGTCAGCCATATGCACATAGAAGTGATCAGGAAAGGGAGGCATATCCACTATCTCGGGAGGTGCAGCACCCATCGGCTCAGGAATAACCTGATCCTGCTCCCCATACCCGGCGGCCTGGGCATCCGCAGCGGCCCGCCGCACCACCTGCGGTGATCTCAGATAAAGAGCCACAAAATCTACATAAGGCATGTCAAGGCGGAACTGATAAGCGGGGACCCCATATAGATACTCCATCCTCCTCGGCAATCGGTCGGGTACCACATATTCTTGGGAGGGTCTTTGTGGCGCATAAAGAGGAGCCCACGCATGGTCTTGTCTCGACACCCGCTCGCCCGGATACATCTCATCGGCAAGCAATCCAACCGGTGAGTCTGCGGGAAGCAGTAACATCCCGAACGGCACCAACAGCCTCAGAAGCCTCGGGGGTCCAAGGGAAGAGTAAAAGCTCAGGTCTACTGGGACCATCAAACACGGCCCTCAAATCAGATTCACGAACCGTCTTCGGATACCCCTCAACCCGGTTTTCCTTCCTCCAGTACCGCAAGACGGGCACATCCCGAGTCTGGTCCCGTAAGGTGATAGGCGCAACGCCGAAGATCTCATAAACCCAAGCCTACAAAAGACAGAAAAGCAGATATTTACAAAGACAGAAAAAACAAGTGACAAGTAAGGGGTAATGAGAATGACAAGAGTTAGCATACCTCCAGTACAAAGTGAAAAGCATCAAAAGAAGAGGTGTTGGACCTCGAGACAGTGTCAAGGGCCCGGTACAGTTCGGCCAAGCCAGCCCCTCCCCAAGAAATATACCGCACTAAGTCCAAGTCAGACAAAGCACCCAATAAAGAGAATCGGCACACCGGGCCCGAGTTGGGAAAGAGGGCCACTGATAAGCCGTACCAAAGGAATCCCCGGACAAGCGCGTCCATCCCATACTGACCGACTCTGTACCGATCAATGGCAGTCTCGACAAGCTTGTACAGCTTCCCTGCGTCAACACCGAAATTCCTGCTCGGGCCAACGCTAGCGCCAAACAGCTGGATCTGACGAGCCTTATCAGAGTGTAGGGTCTCATCAAAAGGCAACACTACATCTGTAAATCCCAACCCGGTGAGGACGGCGAAGTCAGTAGGAGTGATCGTAGTCTCACCCCAACTCAGATGGAAAGTATGTGTCGTGTCCCACCAAAACTCACGACACACCTTCACTACAGCATTACACTTCCGGGTCTGACCCATCAGTGAAACCATATCAAAGAAGGGGCCCAACCCCAAGTTCCACACCATCTCGCGAGGACCACCCTCACCGGCCGGCAAAAGCGCCCACAGCTCACCGACCGCCTTAAGGGAACTACGTCCCTTCATCTTCTTCATCTGCAGGTAAACACAGCACATGTATGTGTCATTACTCGCATTTTAAAATAATAAAACACTTTGCACATGTATCAATTATTATGTTGTTAAATAAAAATTGTACCTTCATCCCGACGCGGGAGCGAAGACCAGTGGATCCATGAAAATTCAGGCCCGCGTAAAAATCCGCCTGGTTGTGCAACAGAACGAACAGTCTCGAAGGCCGATAATTACGCGAAGCTCGCCGCCTCCTAGCCTCAGCATTCCCGCCGGCGTCACTCCGGTCACTCTCCCCGGCATCAACATCAACCTCCTCTTCATCATCATCACCACCATCATTTCCACCATTCCCGCCATGGCCGCCATCGTTGCCGCCATACCCACCGCCATCACCGCCATGGCTGCCGCCACCAGCACCACCATAACCGCCACCTCTGCCGCCATGGCTGCCACCTCCATAACCTCCATAACCACCATCAAAACCACCACCCATATCACCAAAACCGCCCCTAAAACTGTCAGAACCGCGGCTACCCCCGGCGCCGTGTCCACTAGCTCCAACTCCTCCTCCATAACCATGAAAACCACCCATACCTCCGGTGTATGAGCCCAATGGTGAATAATCCGGTTGATTGAGCAATCGTTCCAAAGCTGCGACATCGGGATCCATGGCAAAGCAAAAATCTCGGCACAAAATCAAGGGAACTCCGGCAAAAAAGTTTCAGAGAAGAAGGAGAAGAGTAATCGGAGAAGAAGAAGAAAGTGAATTGGAGAAGAAGAGTACCCGGCTCTTAAGGCCGACCGGCCGCTTTTTTAGCCAATGGGAGTCAAGGGCCGATCGGCCCTCCCATTTTTGTGTTTCTTTTACCTGATCGAACGGCCAGGATCTCACCCTGGCGACCCCGATCCTCGTCAAGCGTCCTCAGCCAATCAGAGTATAGGGCCGATCGGCCCTTCAGCCTCTCTGCCTGACGCGTGTCGGCCTCGGTCACATCGGTTGATTGGGTTATTTAATAACCGTCCTTTTTCAAAACCTCTCCCCTTTTTCAAAAATAAACTCCCCGTTTTCCAAAATCTCTCTTTTCAAAAAATCCCCATTCCCAAAAATCTTCCCATTTTCAAAAATAGGACCGTTTTCAAAAACCCCTTTTTAAAAATATTCCTCTTTTTTTTATTTAATTTAATTCATAATTCCAAACTTTTTTGTTTAAATTAATATTTTTTCGGGATGACTCCCGCAAAAGTCAAATGCTTAGTTTTTGATTCCCACACAGTTTTTTCTCACATTGCCCCATACATTTTCTCTCGGGACGCGAATCAAGACTACACTTGATTTGTTCCATCACACACAATTTTCAAGGGGAAAATCAAGACTATACTTGAATTTCCTTTCCACACATTATCTCACAATCTTCACACGGAGAAATCAAGACTACACTTGATTTGTTCCATCACACACAATTTTCAAAGGGAAAATCAAGACTATACTTGAATTTCCTTTCCACACACAACATATTTTCCCACGGAGAAGGCAAGACTATACTTGATTCTCCTTTCCGCATATATTATTCGAATCGCCCTTAGATTCGATCCTCAAAGCCTCGCCACAAATCGCATCTTTGGCTTGGGACGCTGCACGTCCGCCACTCTCGGGTACTAAACGCCCACTCTTTCGAACTACGACTTGGCTTGATTCCTCCTGGGATACGTAGGTAGCCCGACGTGGGTCCAGCCACTTGACCTATCTGGTCATCCTTTTGCGACTCAGCTCGAGTCCAACCCTTGCATCCGCAAAAGTCACTTTCCTTACCTCCTGAAATCCCTTTTTTCAGGACGGATCCTATTCTTTTATCGTCGACCCTACTTGTCTTACAAGAAGCGTTGCCGAGGGGCTACTGTTAGTACCCGGTCCGAAAAAAGGGTATTCCAAATACCTGGCCCGGTTAACTAAATAAGAAACCCTAACAAAACCCTAAAAACTCATTATTTCGTCCGTACTGCGCCGTCACTGTCAGCTTGGAAAGTACGCCAGTTAGAAGAGCTGATCGGCCCTTTGCCCGTGGTAGAGCCGATCGACCCTTTTATTTAGAGCCGATCGACCCTTCAGCCCTAGCGCCGATCGACCCTTTAGAGGCCCAGCCCAGGTACCGAGGTATTATAAATAGGGGTGCCCGGCTCCCCATATTCACACAATTTCATACGGGAGAAGCAAGACTACACTTGCTTTACCCTCAGTTCTTCTTTTTCCTCTCGAATCGCCAAGATTCGACCCCAAGGTCTTGCTACAATTGGTAAGACTCTCTTTTTAATATTCTTGTTCTTTATTGTCTTTATTATTATTGTTTGCATGCTTAGTATATTTTAATTACTTTATTTCTTGCTTATGTCATATATGCTAGATTTAGGGTTGTTTTAATATATTTTTATGCATAGCCGAGGATGATCTAAGGTTTCGCCCTAAGAAACCCAATGGATCTAGGAACTATTTCTTTCCTTCCACCTTAGTTATAATTGTCCCATGATCAACAATCCCCCAAGGATGAACGTTGATTAGTGCACCTTCCGAGGGCCTAACTCAAAGGTTCTAGGGTGTGATCATCAATTAATTCTTTCTCTCCCCTCCTCCTTATGCATGATCCTGCTTCTTCTATCTATTCCTGTAAACACCGCACACAACCAACACCCCACATGCTAGAAAGACCGATTCGTCGGGCAATAGGAGTGATAGCGTTTCTTCTTCTGTTGTAACTTGACCCCCGAACCCAACTACATGTTTAGCCTTTTTTCAAAGCTTTGGGCTATATCAAAGTGGCGTGGCGACTCTCAAAATTAAACTAATATTTTTTTAATATGGTTTAAAGCGAGTGTCACTAAATGAATATCCCATTTCGATTCGACTTTATATAATTAATTATTTTCAAACTTCCGAATGCGCGTTGCATCGGGACGGGGTATTCACAGACCCCTAATCTCGGACTGAGAGATGCAGAGCTGGCTCGCGTGGAGCGAAAGAAGACTCGCCGGGGACGAGGGAAGAAAGGAAAGAATGGCGAGGGGACAAGCGCAGATGGTGCAGAATGACCTCCTAGGTATCCATTCATTTCATTGCAGATACATTATTTGTTAAATGTATTAAGCTGTCTTTTAGCATGTTGTGAACTTGAGAGTAGACCGTGCTTGAACTCATCAAGAAATGTTGTAATCGTTAGTGATTTGTGATTTACTTTTAAAGCTTTATCGAGATGCAAGATCTCTTGTTCGCCTTTTGTTTCTTTTGTGAACCTTGGCGGCGTCCATCTTTGGACCTTTCTGTTGCATTTGCGGGCTGAAGCAGCCTGGGCCTTGACGGCAATCCCTTTTCGCCGGGGTTTTGTATTTGGATGGGAGGTTGGATGATCCCTTGACAAGTCGTTTTGACGGTCTTTTCCGTGGCTTCCTTGCCTCTTATTTGTTGGCGTTGGGCTCTTGCCCTCTTTTTTCTGTAGCTTCTGCTTGAGCTTATTTTTTTTTGAGAGCCTTTGCTCGAGCTCTTTTTTTTTGAAGCGCGTGAGGGCGAAGACAAGCCCCTGGCTTGGAAGTTGACATGGGTCAGTCGTTTGAAGTTGAGTGACCCTCGGATGTCCTTTGATGTTGCCGCCGTCGTTTGACTTGCTCAAGGTGATGTTGGGGGCATGCTCTTGGAAAGTGTGTAGTTTGATGGAGGTCTTGATTGACATTCAAACTTTTGACTTTTTTGTGTGTTTTTAGACCGGACCAATTAAGGTTGCCTACGTTCCCCGGACTAGAGGGCTCAGTCTGCGTAGTTCGACACTACATGGAGTGCCAAGAGATGTACAGCTTGTTCTTCTTTAGGCGAAGTATCTGCGAAGTTTGCTTAGTTATTTGGATTCATGAAGGGATTGCCGTCTAGGTCGTCGGCTTTATGGCACCTCCGGAGAAGATCTTTTGAACCACGAAAGGGCCGATCCATGTTGGTTCCCATTTTCCCAGTGGGTTGGTTCGAGTGGGAGGCTTTTCTTCGAGTACCAGATCGCCTTCCCTGATGTCTCGGGACTTGACTTTCTTGTCGAAAGCTCTAGCCATTCTGCTTTGGTAGGCTCGGACGTGTTCCATGGCCTTTAGTCGTCGCTCGTCTAGCAGCGCCAGTTCGTCGTGTCAGCTTCGGAGACATTCGACTTCGTTGATTTCGTTTTCCAGCAACACTCAGAGTGAGGGAATTTCCAGTTCCACGGGTAGTACCGCTTCCATCCCGTATGTCAGGGCGAATGGAGTTTCTCCCGTGGCGGTTTTGACTGATGTTCGGTAGCCCCAAAGTGCAAGGTGCAGCTTCTCGGGCCAATCGCGTCCTCGGGTGGTCATTTTTCAGATGATCCGTTCGAGGGTCTTGTTTGCTGCTTCTACGACACCGTTCATTTGTGGCCGGTAGGGAGAAGACTTGTGGCGTGTGATCTTGAATTCGGCCAACAGTCTGTCGCATTCTCCTTCAAAATGGGAGCCGTTGTCTGATATGACCTCGTTCGGGATGCCGTATAGGCAGATGATGCTTTCCTTGAGGAAATGTGCCACTTTCTTGGAGGTGAGCACTTTGTAGGACTTGGCTTCGACCCATTTGGTGAAGTAGTCGATGGCTACCAAGACGAACTCGTGGCCGTTGCTACCTGGCGGAGCGATTTTCCCAATGACGTCGATTCCCCACGTGGCGAAGGGCCAGGGCGTAGTCATGCAGTAGAGATCATGAGGAGGTAGATGATTGAGGTTGGAGAACCGTTGACACTTGTCGCAGCTTCGGACAAAGTGGATACAGTCAGCCTCCATGGAGATCCAGTAGTAGCCCATCCGAAGAATGATTTGCATTAGGGCTCTGGCGTTCATGTGGGGGTCGCAAGCCCCGTTGTGGACTTTGTTCATGAGCTCACTAGCTTTTTTCTGGCTGATGCAGCATAGGAGCGGTCCTTGGTAGCATTTTTTGTATAGCATGTCCCCAAGGATGACAAATTGAGAGGCGAGGCATTTTAAGGCCATGATGCTCTTGGCTTTGGCTCCTTCCCTACGTTGACCTTCCTCGTTCATGAAGGCGGTTTCCCCGTTTTTGAGGTATTGGAAGACCTGGTTGCAATGCTGATAAGGAGGCCTCCGTCTTGTGTCTCTTTGGCTCTTCAGTAGTTCTCCAAAGTTACTTTGATTAAAACCTTTCTCGGCAGCTTGGGCCCGTGTTTTCTCTCGTTTAACAGTATGCTTAAATGTTTGTTTAATGCACTTGTTAAATTAATGTGTCTGCTTCTTTGTTCGATGAATTGTTATTAACTGTTTTGATTAGTTAACTCATCTTTCGTTAAAGATGCAATGAAAGGATATTTTAGAAAGGTCGGACCTTTTATTGAAAGCGTAGAGAAGATACATTTGTTGATCATGGACTCACAATCTTTGGGCGTAAAGCCGTCAGATGACTCAAAATATGTGAATTCCTAGACAACATGACTCGAGGCTAGACTCTAGGTGATGAGGGATTGGACCAGGCTTCATTACTCTTTGCAGGCTGCAGGCCAAGAGAGGTGGCAATGGCTTTGGTGGCCATTCTTCAGTTGAGGCGGATCCCGGAGTATAGCTTGCCTATGGTTCAACTTCAAACCAGATCGCGGAGGTTTTTGGTTGCTCCCCTGATGATGTCCCTCCATTAGTGTTTCCGCCAGACCTTGGGGGACCTTGATGATAGAAGTTGCTGAGAGCTACTTCCAGGAGGGCAAAGCATTCACTGATTCGCAGTTGATTCTTGCTGATGTTGATCATTTTCATAGAATCTGCCTCCTTATCTGGGATCTTTGTTTGGACGAAATTTACGATGTCCGAATCGAGGGGGCAGGCTATCTCTCCTTCTCTGATTAGTCTTTGGAGGAGGTTGCGCCATTGGTCGTCTAGGTCAGACATCGGGATGTTGAATTGGACTATGATGTGATGGCTGTTCCCATGAGATCCGAGAGTGTTGACCAGAGGGTTGTCCTGCACCAGTGGGTCGGTGATGAGCCAATTTTCAAGAGGGTTTTCGGCGAAGTAGGGGTCTACTCCTCGATCAATCTCCATCTGGGCATCCATCTCTTGATCCTCTTTCAAGCATTCTTCACAGTTGCATAGGTTGGAGTTGTCGTCTTGACCCATGAGCTCTTCGATCTCTAGCTCATCGCGGCTTAAAGCGTGGATGTAGGGATCCACTTTGTAGTGGGACAGGGCTGGAGTCTCGCCTGCAGAGGAGTATTCGCTCATGTCGGGACCCTCTTTTGGGTCATAGCTTGCTGGCCAAGCGCTTGCCATTGTGATGCTTCCGCGGATCACCTCGAGGTTTCCCTTGGCGTTGATGAATTTCACGCATTGGTGAAGAGTAAATGATGCTGCTTTCATCTGATGTAGCCAAGGTCGTCCCAGCAGGGCAGAGAAGGTTGGTTTGATATCCACCACTTGGAATTCTACCGACTCCAATTGTACGTCGAATTGGATCCTCAGATTGATTACTCCTATGACAGGGCATGGAGTGGAGTCGATTATCCGGGGCGAAGGTCTCATCAAGGAGTGGTCGAAGCGAAGGCGTTTCAGTGTACTCAAGGCAATGATGTTGACTGCGGAGCCGTTATCGATCAAGACATTCGGGAGGTAGAACATCTCTATCTTTATGAGGATGAGGAGAGCCTCGTTGTGTCTATTTTCACATATCGGCAAGTCTTCGTCCGTGAAGGCTAGACCGCTTTCGGTGCTGCCGTTCGATTCAGTCTCCTTCGGGGAGCGTTCGATCCATCCATTGGTGTGTCTTGATCGGGGTAGGGATCGTAGGGAGACACTTGCCCTTGGGCTTTCTTGTCTGGATTCCCGGTCGCGGGACCGTTTGACTCTAGTTTCGCGTTCCCAGTCGTAGCGGGATATCATGTTGACGGTTTCGGAGACTGCAGGAGGCCTACTCTCGCTTGGAATTTCATCGAAGGCTATCGTGTTCTCCCTGTCGTTTCGGGGGAATGGATTTCGAATGGTGTTGGGGCCACGGGGGCGTTCCAACTTTCCCTCTTCGATTAGCCCTTGGACCACTTGCTTTAGCATGAAGCAATTGTCGGTGGTGTGACCGGGGTAGTTGTGGAAGGCGCAGTGCTTTCTCATATCCATGTTGGGCTTGAGAGTCTTTGGTTGGAAATTCTCGAGAGGCTTGAGGAGATTTCGCTTTACCAATGCCTCGAATACTTGGCCCAAAGGCATTTCGAGGTTGTCGAAATGCTGGAACTGTGGGATGCGAGGGGGATTGTTGTTCCTCGGGGCTGCTTGATCACGGTTTACTTGAGCTCCGTTTTGGATGTAGTGCACTGTTCCGGCTGCTTCTTTTCCTTTGTTCGGGACAGATGCTGGATTTGACAGGTTTGTCCGATAGCGGTAAGACGAAGCAGGGGTTGCTGTTGTCTTCTGAAGGCTCAGGGTCTTTTCAAACTTGGTTCCGGCGTTGACCATGACACGGAGATATGGATAGAAGTGATGGATGATCAAGGTTCTCAGAGAAGGTTTGAGGCAGGAATGGAAGATGTCCATTTGCTCTTCCTTGTAAAGCAGATCCATTATCTCGCTTAGCTTCCAGTTCCATCTTTTGTAGAACTCACCCACAGGCTCGTCGTCCTTTTGTTCGGTGGCTTGTAGATCATGGCGGTTTGTCTCCCACTCAAGGTTGGCGCGGTATTTCTCCAGGAAGATCTCGCTGATTTGGTCCCACGTGGAGCGGTTTTCTGCCTTTACGTTGAGGAACCACCTTAGCGCTGTGGATTTGAGAGAATGCTGGAAGTGATCCGCCATTTGTTGAGGGGTTGCCCCTTTTTCTCACATACCCAAGACATATGTGTCGATGTGGGTTTTTGAGCATTCTGTCCCGTCGAACTTTTCCATTTCCAGCATCCTGAATTTCGGAGGAAGCGGGACCACCTTGTTTGGATCAGTGGGCATGAGGGAGTCCTTCCGAGAACTGGCTAGTTTGCCTTGCATGTCCTTCATTTGCTCGATCAACCAAGCCACGTGGGGATCGGCAGGTTGAGGTGGGTTGCCGTTTTTGGGGATGGATACCGAAGATGGAGGTGGATTGGTCGATGGGATCGCCATTCGGGAGTCTTGGGGAGGCAGTTGATTGTATACCAAGCCGTACCCTGGGTTATTGAAATTGAGGGCGTGATTGCCCGGACCGCTAAGGGTTGTGTTTGGGAATTGGGGAAATGTTTCATTAGCCCCAAGTGGTAGACCAGCGGGTGGTAGGTTTGAGATGTCGGGATATCCGCTCGGGATGCCCGTTCCAGGTAAGCATTGGGATTTTTGGTTATGGCTTTGGGGCTCGAATAGAGGCAGAGGATTGAATCCTGGGGGGTACCGAGATGCACTGGGGTCCGGTGGAGCACGCCCGTATGTGTGCTGTTGATACTGAGCTTGGTGATGCAGTGGCCGGAAATTGATCAGGCTGGCGGGCCTGTCGGAGCTGCTTGACTGATGCCCGAGTGGAGCTTTGAGCCAGAGCTGCTTTGCGTTGCTGGGATCTCGTAGCTTGGCGTTGGTGGGACCTGCTGATAGCTTTGAGGGCCCGGGGGAGCTGGTATTTCTTCGTCTTCTATGAGAACGAAGGTCCCGTCAGGTTAGGGAACAACAACAGTTCCTTGAAGGCGCAGAGTGTCTACGATCCAGGCTTGCTGCTCCTCTTAGCGCTTCTTGAGAGTTTCGAAGGCTCGTAACACCTCCTCCATTGTCTGAAGGTTTCTTAGTGGCGGGGTTCCATTCCCTTCACTGTTATCTGTTGATCCCGCTATGGGGGAGTGGCGGACGGTGCAGACCGCTGAGCTGGAATGGCTGTCGGACCTTGTGACCTCGATACTGAAAAGGCGGCTCCCGGGTATTCTCAACCACTCTCGGTTCGCTGGAGGGGGGTGACGGGTAAGGTTTAGACACGGGAAGGCCTTTCGAGATAAAAAGGGGGAAAGCTCACGTGACATGCGGTTTCCGCTTTTATTTTTGTTGTTGTTTTAATTTACTTAAAACAATGTTTTCTCAGAATCCTAGGTAGGTTGGAAAAGATTGCTCTTCTTTTTTGCAACTATGCTAGTTCCTGGGTCAGTAGAGACCATCTGTGCGGCTATAAGCCCCTCGTTTTGCACCTGTATTTTGACATCCCAGGGTGGACAGCCCCAAGCGAGGGTCCTATAGGGCAAGCGGTTTCCACCGGCCTAAAAGAAAAATCGAACCTAAGGACCGAGCCTGTCATGTTCGTTTTAATGCGTTAGCCATGTGAATAGTGAGCCGAGCCGGCACCTAAGTCAAGATCGGGTCAAGAGTTCGGCATGACCTCTCTTTACCTTGCTTGCGCAAGGGATCTGTGACGTTAGGCATTGGCTGGGTCATATCGTCATGGCTGACGTATTAAAGGCTTGATGACATGGTGTCATGTGGGCATGGATGTATATCCGGGACGGAACATCGTCTGGGTGTAGCTTCGGAAAATCAAGATGGGGTCAAGATTTTAGCATGACCTTTCATTGCTTTGCTTGCGCAAGGGATCTTGAGTTCCGAGCTTCGACTCAGAAAATGGCCGGCATGGGATATGTATCCAGGCTGTATGACACGGACTGGGTAAAAACCAACCGAGTCCGGACAGAGTGTGATGCAAGCATGCATGGTTGACACTGGCTAGGATGGGATGTTTGGAATGATCCCGTGCGCGTCCGAGAGGCGTAGGAAGGCCAAACGAACTGCAACTGAGACCACCCCGGGTTGAGGGTTGTAGTGTGCAGTGTATCAGAGGCAGTAGTGCGCGTAGCGTGCGGTGTACCGAGGCAGCAGTGCGAGTAGCGTGCGGTGTACCGAGGCAGCAGTGCGAGTAGTGTGCGGTCTCTAAAATTCCTTTTCTGTGTAAAACAAAAGTTTTTTTGAAGAATTTTAAATGTATGTACACAGATGTATATTGAAGCATTTTTTTTTTGTATTTTTCTTTTTTTTTTTGTAAAATGAAAAGTAAAGCACATGCACACACACAATAGTTAAAGAAAGGGGTAAAATGAAAGTTTGACCCTCATCATTGTTTTAAAAAAAAATCTTTTGTTTTGTTTAAAAGTTTTTTTTAAAACAAAATTCGTCCCCAGCGGAGTCGCCAACTGAAATTGCCCGGATCCGAGAGGCAGCGCGATCGCGCCCCGGCATCTGGCATTTTCGCTTTGGTTCGCGTTTTCCGTCTGCGTTTGTGTTCGCATTGGAAAGTGTCTCGCTATGTTTTGCTTGTAGAGTCGCCACGCCGTTTTGATTAAGCCCAAAACATTGAGAAAAGGCATCAGTTTAAAAATAAACTATTTTTGTGTGATGAGATTTTTGAGTTCGGAGGTCAGGTTACTCCTCGGGAAGAGAATATTAGAATATTAGAGCTCACCCGAGTAGCCTCGTAAAAACGAGTCTTTCGACACCCCTTCTTTCTTTAAATGTTGTGTGTGTGTGTGTGCTTTTAAAAATGCATGCTGTGTTGGATGTCTACATTGTACACTGCTTATTGAAATGTATTGAAATAGTGTAGGAAGGAAGCCTTACCAATGTTGGTTTGTGTCTGTCTTCTGCTGGGGAATAGTGTTTGAGGATGGAATAGTGTTCCGGGACGGACCGGGATTACTTCGGGATGTGCCGGTTGTCTGTGGACAGAGCTTCGGCGTGCCTCGGGATTGTCAAGTGTGCACTCGGGCAGAGCTTCGGCGTGCGTTGGGATCGCAGGGATTGTTGGTTGGATTCGGGCAGAGTTCCGGCGTGCGTCGGGATCGTCGGTTGCGTTCGGGCAGAGTTCCGGCGTGTGTCCGAGTTGCCGGTTTGACTCGAAAAGAGCCGGGACGCCTCGGGAAAGACCAGGCAAGGCCTCGGAGTACCACGAGGGGCCTCAGAGTACCTCGAGAGTGCCTCGGGGCAGCGCGGGAGCGTCTCGGGAGCGCTCAGGGCTTCGGAGCACCACAAGGGAGCTCGGAAGGCCTCAGAAGGAATCGAAAGGGGCCGGGAGTGCATCGGAAGGACTTAGAGGGGGAGCCAGAAAGCTTAGGGAGAGAGTAGAAGAGGATGGTGTGTGAAATGAGGGAGGGGGAGCCCTCTATTTATAGTGTGAGAAAATCTGCAAGAAGGTCTGTACGAACCTTCTAGGTAATCCAAAATTGCAGTTTTCCCAGATTTAGGGGAATCTCGTGGACTTTAAGGGGATTAAGTAAATGATGAGGTTTGGTAGCAAAGAGGTCCATACGGACCTTTTAGCATGAAAAGAGGTCCGTACGGACCTTCTATGCTTTTCCAATTTCTGCATAATTCCCAAAAAGTCCTTTTGTGTTTTTTGGTCCCAGAAAGGCCCCCCTTGGTTTGGTTGGTGGTTTTTTGGGCCTTTGAGGGTTTTTGAAGGGTTTTGAGGGTTTTTTTTTGAGTTTCGGGTGTTCGAAACTGCGTTTGAGTGAGTCTGCGGTGTTTCCCGAGGGGCTCAGAAGAGGGTGATCCAGATTGGGGTACTTACAGTTCCACTCTCATCTCATAGTCAAACATATCATCTCCACTCCTGTCATATGGGTTAGCCCTCGCCTCAGCTCTCCTCAATATTGACACGGGGACATCTTCTGGTCCCACCATAGCCTCACGCCTCCTCATAAGAGCCACCTAAGTCTCCCCTATGTGTCCCTCATACCAATCCAAGTACCAAGTGGACAGATAAAAATACGCTCCGGACGCCTGAGAAGGACCATAGGAGGAAAAGCATGATACCTCCATACTCGGGATAAGAGGGAAAATGCAGATGGATCATCCATAGAAACAGACATCACCACCCGGGTGGCAATATCATCGCAACCCTCCAAAGGTACCTACTCCATCCCGAACTGCCTGAGAACTAAAGCTGGAATGTAGAAGGTAGACCAACTGAGCCCCGGAAGCATGACTACCTGAGATCCCTCCTGAAGCCTCCTCCTAGTCTCTATCTGCCAGTGCGGAATCCACCATCAGATGTCCTGGGTACGACCCTGAGCCATCCAGCGCTCCCATGAGGCCTGATCCTCGATCTCAACTGTAACTCCCCTCCTGGCAAAAGTCCATGGCCTGAATGCAAGTGGAGCCTCCCGCAGGACCCCCAGCCTCTCCATCAGCCACATCGACAATAGAAACGGGCTTCCTCCGTGCATGTACCGCTTCGCGGTAGCCAAGCGGTCAATAGCGTGAAGGGTCTCTCCCAAGATCAAGAGAACTATATCCCGTCCCAACCGACAGTGCGCAACAACGTCTAACAGAGACCGGTGGCACATCCCAAAGGAACAAACCATGAATAGGGACCCGATTGCACAAAGAGCAAAGGCATTCCAATAACAATCACCAACAACACCCAAGCTCCTAAACCTATCCGGGAGACTAGAAATGTCAAAATAGTCGGGTCCTCGAATCATACCTCGGGCTTCCTCCGGAGAGATTTGAAGGAGGCTAGACAATTTGTTGGCAAAGGACATCCCTCCGGGCAAGGGAAGTGCAACCTCTTCCACCTCGGGTCCTCCAAGTAACGCCCTGAAATTTTCAATGGTGGGAACCACTCGTTGTAGGAGAAGTAAAAGACATGCCTCCGAGTGTCCCAGAACGCGGCAGAAGCCCTCATCAAGTCATAATCCAGAACAAGCTCCTTAAGAGACCATAGAGACTTGATCTTGTATCTCTCTTCAAAGAAAGCCCTATTCCCATGCATGACCTCCCGAGACCATTCCTTGAACTTGTCAAAGAAGATCATTTGCAACTCTTTTGGCAATTTAGGAGAATTCTTCATGTTTTCCATGGCTTTCTATGGTTTTGGGTCGTGATTTCAGAAGGAACAGAGAAGAAGATGAAGTTGAGTGACGAAAACCAAGTCTGAGGTGAAATTTAAATAACCCTGCCAGGTGCTGCCCTTGTCCGCGCGGATGAGATTGCAGCCTCAATCTCATCCACGTGGATAAGATTGTTTCCCAGTCCAAAAACTTTTTTGACAACAATAAAAACCGCTGGCCCAAATGAGGAAATCATTCTCCAAACGGCCAAACATGAAAATATGCTAATTCCCCATGATTTTCATTCAAAATCCCAACAAAGATCCCTCTTTTGTCCCCATAAAACACAAAACCGGGCTTATACAACTTGCATTCAGTATAGGATTAACAAAACAAAAATACTTAGCAAAGTAAAATGAATTAACCTAGTTATTACATGCCAAAAAATAGAAAAATAATATGCATCAAATGTATATATGTTTTTTCTCTCTCTAACAAGTACACTCAGTCGGAATCACTATCCGAATCGAGAACGGGATCCTCCTCCCTGGCAACCTCCTTGCCGCGCCTCCGAACATTTCGTCGAGTCGTGCTCGGCCCCTCCGCCGCTGCTTCCGGGAAAGCCATCCCCGGCTCTATATCATCCTCCTCAGCATCAGAGTACCGGTCCTCAGGATCAGTCGACACGCCTCGATACGGAATACCAATATCCATAAAGAAGTCGTACCCAAAGGAGAAGGCATCAGAACTCTGGTCGTACGTGCCCTGGGTCTGTAAGGGGGTCCCATAATCTCCCTGCGGCTCAAAAGCATCATAACCACCACCGTGTGAAGAGGAGCCCTCGCTGGTCCTGTCCTGTATGAAGCCCGGTCCCTCCACGCCTCCGAAGATGATGTGATCCCGGGAGAGCTCCATGCTCCTGTCCATATAGCCAGAAGGAGAAGCGTCCGTCGACCCCCTAGGCTGAGTGCGAGGAGTCTCCATAGACCTCCTGCCCGTCATAGTCTCGCTGGCAGGAATGGGGGACCTCTACCGCATAGAGGCATTAGATCCCAGCCGCACCTCCCTCTCAGAACCCTTCGCATTCCCTCGCGTCACGAGGTTGCGAATAAACCTCTTCGCCCCGATAATCTGGCGCAAAAGTTGATCCACAACCCGGGACGAGTACTGCCAAGAAGAAACAGAAGCGTTAAAAAACAGTCGAAGCCATGACGAAAGAAGTACAAAGCCTAAATAACCAGAAAGCGATCAGCACATACCTGAGCATTCAGTCGAGGCTGAAAAGCTCGCGGTGTCACCACTGGGAGGGGTATCTGTGCCCTCATCCTAACCACCTCCTAGGTATACAAAAAGTCAGCCCGAGGGATCCTCCCAACTGAATTCCCCTCCCTCGCCAGCACCTGAGGTGTCCTAAGCCTGTGCACCATAAACGCCTGATAGGGCTCCTGAGTAACGTACTCCAGGGCAGGCCGCCCATATCTGAACCAATCCCAGTTCGCTAACCCCTCCCGGGGAAACATCATGTTAGCCGGAGGCTCAGCCGACGCCAAAGCAGCCAACCCTAGACCATGCTGCCTCGTTACCCTTTCCCCCAAATAGTAAACATCGCAGGTGAGTCCCCGCAGGATCCACCTCTGTCTTGTCCAGCGCTCAGCGCCACCCAGCTGGTCTACCTCGAATCGGCTCCAAGGGTAAAATTAACCCTATCACTAGTCTCCGCCTTAAAAAATGGCACCATGTCACTGTACCGCATCTTTATCCTAGTCCGGCTAGTCCTCTTCACCCGGGCGTCCTTCGTCCACCAAAGCATCGTCGGGTATACAAAAGCCTCCTCCTGGACATGGTCCCATAAGGCGCAGCCAAAAATCTCCAAAGTCCAAACCTGCATTCAACAAAGGAAACCCGTCAAAAAACCAAAAGTGCATACACAATATGTACAAAGGATAAAGGAAAAGAAATAGAGTGTACCTCTAATGGGAACTCGAAGCAGGTCAGGGAGGTGGACGCCTTCCTACTGTATCTGTCCAAAGCGAAGTATAACTCTGCCAAGCCTGCCTCTCCCCAGGCATACTCATTTATCCTATCTATGTCCGCTAAAGACCCCAGCAAAGCGAACATAGCCGTACCCTCAGCGTGCCCAAATAGAGTGCTGGAAAGGGCAAACTATAAGAAGCATCGAGCGATCTGCTCAGCTGTGATGGTCTGGTCCCCTCTCTCGTACCTAGTTATGCTCTCAACCAACTTCGCCTCGATCACAGCATACTCCATACCCATCCCCTTCTGCGGCACGATGACAATCCCCAGCAGATCCATCAGCTCCGCGTCCGTATACCCATCATGCCACTCCAAGCTGAGCCCCTTGAAGGACAGGCCAGTGATAGCGGCATAATCAGTAGGGGCCATGGTAGCCTCCCCCCAGAAGAAGTGAAAAGTGTGGGTAACATCCCACCAGTACTCGACCATCGCCAAAAGGAGCCCCTTGCTCTTATGTAACCCAGCCACCCCTCTCAGGCCCTCAACGAAGCCGTATAGCTTAGAAGCCACCACGAGCTGGCGAGGACTCCGATAACCCACCCTACCAGCTGTGGGCAGAGCATCCCAAAGCCTGACAGCTGCCTCCGCGGACCGCATCTTCAGCTTATCCAACTTGCGTTGGATGAAATCACCTCTCTCCTAAAAGTAGACACAACACAAATATGTCATCAAAATTGCCAAAATGATATGAACAACAAAAGAACAGGGAAGAAAGAAAATAAACTCCATCCCATTTTCGGATACATTTTTCTACACACATTCTTTTCTCACATTCAGTTATCATATTATCAAACACTCATTCACAAAATGCGTTTTTCATCAAAATCTCTTATACAAGAGTCCGTTCCAAATTCGGCAAATTTGTATTCACTTTTCATAACAAAAATATCTTACACAAGAGTCCGTTCCAAGTTCGGCAAATTTGTATTCAATTTTCATCAAAATCTCTTATGCAAGAGTCCGTTCCAAATTTGGCAAATTTGTGTTCATTTTACAAAATAACATACATCTTTTCTCACATACAATGCACCATGTTATCAAGCATGCATTCACAAAAAAGCAAATTTTCACCACAAAAATCTCTTATGCAAGAGTCCATCCCAAATTCGACAAATTTGTACCCACTTTGTTTTTACATTATGCAAACTACCAATGTTTTTCATAAACAAATTGCATATTCCTTCTACCCATAACTTCAATTAAACACATGCATCATCAATTTCAATTTTCCACGGCAAAATAAACAAAAGCCCCAATTTTGACAGTTCAAGCCCTAAGTCTATCATATACCAATTTTGACAAATATTCATCAAAATAGGCAAAATTGAGTATCATACCATGCGGAGATCCTCATCGGTGGCCCAATGTTGCCACATATCCGGATAAAACTCCTCACTCATCGATTGCGAGAGCGTGTAGTGGCGGTGCATTCTCACCAACTCAAGCCTCCTCTCCGCCGCCTCCCGACTCACCCGACCTTGGCGGACTCCACGAGCTCCTCCCCTTTGCTCCATAGCCTTGATTTCGAAGAATTTCGCGAAGAAATCGGACAACAATGGCGGATTTCCCTCTCCTTTCTCTCTCTCTTCTCGGTTGACTGTTTGAAAGAATGAAGAAGAAGAATACGGCTGTCTGTCTTTTTAAACCAAGCGCCCTACTGGTCTGATCCGCGCGGACAAGATTGCAGGGCAAAATCCCTGTTTTGCCCCTTTAATTTCTGGTCCTCTGCATCCAGACCCCCAGTTTAACGAAAACCTAACGGAAGTCCATTCCCTTCCTAGATTTCAACCCCGACCGTCATCGTAAGCCTGTTCATTTAACGAAAACCTAACGGAAGTACATTCCCTTCCTTGTTTTCAACCCCGACCGTCATCGTAAGCCCGTTCATTTAACGAAAACCTAACGGAAGTCCATTCCCTTCCTCGTTTTCAAACCCGACCATCATTGTAAGCCCAAGAACGCATATCCCCAGCGTATAAACCCCGGCAATTATCGTAAGCCCGAATCTTCCCCAGCGAGAACGCCTTCGAGTAGTCTCCCTCAGGTATAAAGCCCAATTTAGGTTCATACTCCTGAACCGAACCTCGACTTAAGTTCATACTCCTAAACTAAGTCCGAATCTAGGTTCATACTCCTCAACCGAACCTCGACTTAAGTTCATACTCCTGAACTAAGTCCCAATCTAGGTTCATACCCCTGAACAGAACCTCGACTTCAGTTCATACTCCTAAACTAAGTCCCAATCTAGGTTCATACCCCTAAACCGAACCTCGACTTAGGTTCATACTCCTGAACTAAGTTCCAATCTAGGTTCATACTCCTGAACCGAACCTCGACTTAAGTTCATACTCCTGAACTAAGTCCCAATCTAAGTTCATACCCCTGAACCGAACCTCGACTTAGGTTCATACTCCTGAACTAAGTCCCAATCTAGGTTCATACCCCTAAACCGAACCTCGACTTAGGTTCATACTCCTGAACTAAGTCCCAATCTAGGTTCATATTCCTGAACTAAGTCTCAATTTAGGTATAGACACCGCTAAAGTCGAGTAAGTCTTCGACAACGCTTCCGCTAGGTCGAGTCTGTGTTCAGCAACGCTTTCGCTAAATTGAGTCAGTCTTCGGCAACGCTTCCACTAGGTCGAGTCTGTCTTTGGCAACGCTTACGCTAAGTCGAGTCAGTCTTCGGCAATGCCTCCGCTAGGTCGAGTCTGTCTTCGGCAACGCTTCTGCTAGGTTGAGTCTATCTTCGGCAACACTTCCGCTAGGTCGAGTCTGTCTTTGGAAACGCTTTCGCCAGGTCGATTCAGTCTTCGGCAACGCTTCCTCTAGGTCGAGTCAGTCTTCGGTAACGCTTTTGCTAAGTCGAGTCAGTCTTCGGTAACGCCTCCGCTAGGTCGAGTCTGTCTTCAACAACGCTTTCGCTAGGTCGAGTCAGTCTTCGGCAACACCTTCGTTAGTCGAGTCTACCTTCGACAACGAAAATGCGGTGGGAGGTCCATTCGTTTGAATGCTCCTTTCCCCCGCAACATCTGAACTACGACCGGCTTGATTCCCACTTGGGATACGTAGGAATCCTTTCGTTAAGGGTCCAACCATCCGACCGCCTTGGTCACCTCCTCGCCCATCTAGGTAAAATTTTACCAGATTGGGATCCTCACTTTGTCGACGACCCCACTTCCCCTGGAAGTACCATCGCCGAGGGGCTACTGTAAGTACCCCAATCTGGGTCGTTAATATTTCGTCAGCCCAAATTAATGATTTATGATCATTTAGGGGCATTTTAGACATTATTTTGATGAATTGAATGAGGAAGGACCTCTTAGGAATAAAAAAATAAACAAATACTTCGCTGGAAATTTGTCATTTCCAATAAAAGGGAATATTGACCAAGAGCAAAATGCCAAAACTGCTTTTCTGCACAGATCAGGCACGCTGCTGGGGTCATCCGCGCGGACAAGATTGCACCTACAATCTTTTCCACGCGGATAAGATTGTCATCCAAACAACCTATAAATACATCCCTTCTCCCTCAGTTTAATAAGAGAGAAAAAATCCAAAAAATATGAAAACCTACTGTTATGCTATCAAAATCCATTCCCAAGTAGCCATTCACACCTTCACAATTCAAAATCCAACACCAAATTCATCCCAAACCACTCTTAAGCCTTTAAATCTCTCAAACCCTAAACAACAACCCATGAAACAATTGGTAAACCCTCACCTCCCTTACTCAAATCTCCTTCATCCATGCATACATTTCATATATAAATGATGTAGCCTTGTTTGTTTACTTACTTGCTCATCCCCTTCCCCTCTTGTCCCAAGGATCCAAGAGGATCTCCATGGAATCCATTTCCATGGATGATCTTCTAAGGTGATCCACATTTTCCTTTACTTTTATGTTATTTCCCACTCCCCTTTTTTTTTTTTACATTATTTGGTACTTGCTTGCTTGACCTAGAAGATGGTCATCTTGGAGTTCATCTCCATGGAATGGATGACCACTTAAAATGGTTCACATTTGCTAATTTCATGCCTCTTTACATTTCTAGTCTTTACTTGCTTTCTTGACCTAAATATGGTCATCTTGGAGTCAATCTCCATAGATGATCATTTCAAATGGTCCACATCATTTACTTCCTTGCAAATCCCCCTCCCTAGTCTAAGATGCTCACCTTGGAACACTTTTCTTGGATGAAAATCATCTAGGCTTATAAAATAGGTCACACAAGATGTAGGAGATACACTTGAGTATAGATCTCAAGGATGGTCATCTTATGACCACCTTAGAGATCTTTCTCTAAAGTTGATACATCTTGACCTAATTCTTTTGTCAAATTTACTTTCATGTCAAATTCCCCTTTCCCCCTAGCAAATGAAATGCTCACAAAGTCCTAACGTACCCCCGGGATAACTTGATTAAGTGGATTCATCACTTATGACCACTAATCAAAGTCTAGGGAAAGAGAGGACAAGCATGGATGCCAAAATCCAAACATCCCCTTTACTTTCTGTCTTTTCAGTTACAATTCCAGTTAAGTCCTGTAAATCCAGTTAACTTTCTAGAAATTACAGTGACTAAACTGGAAACTGTAAAAATATTGGCACTGCAGCCTCATCCGCGCGGATGAGATTACACTACAATCTCCTCCACGCGGATGACATTGTAAAAATAAACTCCGTCCCATTTTCGGATACATTTTTCTACACACATTCTTTTCTGACATTCAGTTATTATATTATCAAACATTCATTCACAAAATGCGTTTTTCATCAAAATATCTTATACAAGAGTCCGTTCCAAATTAAGCAAATTTGTATTCACTTTTCATAACAAAAATCTCTTACACAAGAGTCAGTTCCAAATTCGGCAAATTTGTATTCAATTTTCATCAAAATCTCTTCTGCAAGAGTCCGTTCCAAATTTGGCAAATTTGTGTTCATTTTACAAAATAACATACATCTTTTCTCACATACCATGCACCATGTTATCAAGCATGCATTCACAAAAATGCAAATTTTCACCACAAAAATCTCTTATGCAAGAGTCCATCCCAAATTCGACAAATTTGTACCCACTTTGTTTTTACATTATGCAAACTACCAGTGTTTTTCATAAACAAATTGCATATTCCTTCTACCCATGACTTCAATTAAACACATGCATCATCAATTTCAATTTTCCACGGCAAAATAAACAAAAGCCCCAATTTTGACAGTTCAAGCCCTAAGTCTAACATATACCAATTTTGACAAATAATCAACAAAATAGGCAAAATTGAGTATCATACCATGCGGAGATCCTCATTGGTGGCCCAATGTTGCCACATATCCGGATAAAACTCCTCACTCATCGATTGCGAGAGCGTATAGTGGCGGTGCATTCTCACCAACTCAAGCCTCCTCTCCGCCGCCTCCCGACTCACCCGACCTCGGCGGACTCCACGAGCTCCTCCCCTTTGCTCCATAGCCTTGATTTCGAAGAATTTCGCGAAGAAATCGGACAACAATGGCGGATTTCTCTCTCCTTTCTCTCTCTCTTCTCGGCAGACTGTTTGAAAGAATGAAGAAGAAGAATACGACTGTCTGTCTTTTTAAACCAAGCGCCCTACTGGTCTGATCCGCGCGGACAAGATTGCAGGGCAAAATCCCTGTTTTGCCCCTTTAATTTCTGGTCCTCTGCATCCAGACCCCCAGTTTAAGGAAAACCTAACGAAAGTCCATTCCCTTCCTAGATTTCAACCCCGACCGTCATCGTAAGCCTGTTCATTTAACGAAAACCTAACGGAAGTACATTCCCTTCCTTGTTTTCAACCCCGGCCGTCATCGTAAGCCCGTTCATTTAACGAAAACCTAACGGAAGTCCATTCCCTTCCTCGTTTTCAAACCCGACCATCATTGTAAGCCCAAGAACGCATATCCCCAGCGTATAAACCCCGGCAATTATCGTAAGCCCGAATCTTCCCCAGCGAGAACGCCTTCGAATAGTCTCCCTCAGGTATAAAGCCCAATTTAGGTTCATACTCCTGAACCGAACCTCGACTTAAGTTCATACTCCTAAACTAAGTCCGAATCTAGGTTCATACTCCTGAACCGAACCTCGACTTAAGTTCATACTCCTGAACTAAGTCCCAATCTAGGTTCATACCCCTGAACAGAACCTCGACTTCAGTTCATACTCCTAAACTAAGTCCCAATCTAGGTTCATACCCCTGAACCGAACCTCGACTTAGGTTCATTTTCCTGAACTAAGTTCCAATCTAGGTTCATACTCCTGAACCGAACCTCGACTTAAGTTCATACTCCTGAACTAAGTCCCAATCTAAGTTCATACCCCTGAACCGAACCTCGACTTAGGTTCATACTCCTGAACTAAGTCCCAATCTAGGTTCATACCCCTAAACCGAACCTCGACTTAGGTTCATACTCCTGAACTAAGTCCCAATCTAGGTTCATATTCCTGAACTAAGTTTCAATTTAGGTATAGACGCCGCTAAAGTCGAGTAAGTCTTCGACAACGCTTCCGCTAGGTCGAGTCTGTGTTCAGCAACGCTTTCGCTAAATTGAGTCAGTCTTCGGCAACGCTTCCACTAGGTCGAGTCTGTCTTCGGCAACGCTTCCGCTAAGTCGAGTCAGTCTTCGGCAATGCCTCCGCTAGGTCGAGTCTGTCTTCGGCAACGCTTCTGCTAGGTTGAGTCTATCTTCGGCAACGCTTCCGCTAGGTCGAGTCTGTCTTTGGAAATGCTTTCGCCAGGTCGACTCAGTCTTCGGCAACGCTTCCTCTAGGTCGAGTCAATCTTCGGCAACGCTTTCGCTAAGTCGAGTTAGTCTTCGGTAACGCCTCCGCTAGGTCGAGTCTGTCTTCGGCAACGCTTTCACTAGGTCGAGTCAGTCTTCGGCAACACCTTTGTTAGTCGAGTCTACCTTCGACAACGAAAATGCGGTGGGAGGTCCATTCGTTTGACTGCTCCTTTCCCCCGCAACATCTGAACTACGACCGGCTTGATTCCCACTTGGGATACGTAGGAATCCTTTCGTTAAGGGTCCAACCATCCGACCGCCTCGGTCACCTCCTCGCCCATCTAGGTAAAATTTTACCAGATTGGGATCCTCACTTTGTCGACGACCCCACTTCCCCTGGAAGTACCATCGCCGAGGGGCTACTGTAAGTACCCCAATCTGGGTCGTTAATATTTCGTCAGCCCAAATTAATGATTTATGATCATTTAGGGGCATTTTAGACATTATTTTGATGAATTGAATGAGGAAGGACCTCTTAGGAATAAAAAAATAAACAAATACTTCGCTGGAAATTTGTCATTTCCAATAAAAGGGAATATTGACCAAGAGCAAAATGCCAAAACTGCTTTTCTGCACAGATCAGGCACGCTGCTGGGGTCATCCGCGCGGACAAGATTGCACCTACAATCTTTTCCACGCGGATAAGATTGTCATCCAGACAACCTATAAATACATCCCTTCTCCCTCAGCTTAATAAGAGAGAAAAAATCCAAAAAATACGAAAACCTACTGTTATGCTATCAAAATCCATTCCCAAGTAGCCATTCACACCTTCACAATTCAAAATCCAACACCAAATTCATCCCAAACCACTCTTAAGCCTTTAAATCTCTCAAACCCTAAACAACAACCCATGAAACAATTGGTAAACCCTCACCTCCCTTACTCAAATCTCCTTCATCCATGCATACATTTCATATATAAATGATGTAGCCTTGTTTGTTTACTTACTTGCTCATCCCCTTCCCCTCTTGTCCCAAGGATCCAAGAGGATCTCCATGGAATCCATTTCCATGGATGATCTTCTAAGGTGATCCACATTTTCCTTTACTTTTATGTTATTTCCCACTCCCCTTTTTTTTTACATTATTTGGTACTTGCTTGCTTGACCTAGAAGATGGTCATCTTGGAGTTCATCTCCATGGAATGGATGACCACTTAAAATGGTTCACATTTGCTAATTTCATGCCTCTTTACATTTCTAGTCTTTACTTGCTTTCTTGACCTAAATATGGTCATCTTGGAGTCAATCTCCATAGATGATCATTTCAAATGGTCCACATCATTTACTTCCTTGCAAATCCCCCTCCCTAGTCTAAGATGCTCACCTTGGAACACTTTTCTTGGATGAAAATCATCTAGGCTTATAAAATAGGTCACACAAGATGTAGGAGATACACTTGAGTATAGATCTCAAGGATGGTCATCTTATGACCACCTTAGAGATCTTTCTCTAAAGTTGATACATCTTGACCTAATTCTTTTGTCAAATTTACTTTCATGTCAAATTCCCCTTTCCCCCTAGCAAATGAAATGCTCACAAAGTCCTAACGTACCCCCGGGATAACTTGATTAAGTGGATTCATCACTTATGACCACTAATCAAAGTCTAGGGAAAGAGAGGACAAGCATGGATGCCAAAATCCAAACATCCCCTTTACTTTCTGTCTTTTCAGTTACAATTCCAGTTAAGTCCTGTAAATCCAGTTAACTTTCTAGAAATTACAGTGACTAAACTGGAAACTGTAAAAATATTGGCACTGCAGCCTCATCCGCGCGGATGAGATTACACTACAATCTCCTCCACGCGGATGACATTGTAAAAATAAACTCCGTCCCATTTTCGGATACATTTTTCTACACACATTCTTTTCTGACATTCAGTTATTATATTATCAAACATTCATTCACAAAATGCGTTTTTCATCAAAATATCTTATACAAGAGTCCGTTCCAAATTAAGCAAATTTGTATTCACTTTTCATAACAAAAATCTCTTACACAAGAGTCAGTTCCAAATTCGGCAAATTTGTATTCAATTTTCATCAAAATCTCTTCTGCAAGAGTCCGTTCCAAATTTGGCAAATTTGTGTTCATTTTACAAAATAACATACATCTTTTCTCACATACCATGCACCATGTTATCAAGCATGCATTCACAAAAATGCAAATTTTCACCACAAAAATCTCTTATGCAAGAGTCCATCCCAAATTCGACAAATTTGTACCCACTTTGTTTTTACATTATGCAAACTACCAGTGTTTTTCATAAACAAATTGCATATTCCTTCTACCCATGACTTCAATTAAACACATGCATCATCAATTTCAATTTTCCACGGCAAAATAAACAAAAGCCCCAATTTTGACAGTTCAAGCCCTAAGTCTAACATATACCAATTTTGACAAATAATCAACAAAATAGGCAAAATTGAGTATCATACCATGCGGAGATCCTCATTGGTGGCCCAATGTTGCCACATATCCGGATAAAACTCCTCACTCATCGATTGCGAGAGCGTGTAGTGGCGGTGCATTCTCACCAACTCAAGCCTCCTCTCCGCCGCCTTCCGACTCACCCGACCTCGGCGGACTCCACGAGCTCCTCCCCTTTGCTCCATAGCCTTGATTTCGAAGAATTTCGCGATGAAATTGGACAACAATGGCGGATTTCTCTCTCCTTTCTCTCTCTCTTCTTTAGAATTGTTCAAAGAATGAAGAAGAAGAATACGACCGTTGTCTGTCTTTTTAAACCAAGCGCCCTACTGGTCTGATCCGCGCGGACAAGATTGCAGGGCAAAATCCCTGTTTTGCCCCTTTAATTTCTGGTCCTCTGCATCCAGACCCCTAGTTTAACGAAAACCTAATGGAAGTCCATTCCCTTCCTAGATTTCAACCCCGACCGTCATCGTAAGCCCGTTCATTTAACGAAAACCTAACGAAAGTCCATTCCCTTCCTTGTTTTCAACCCCGGCCGTCATCGTAAGCCCATTCATTTAACGATAACCTAACGGAAGTCCATTCCCTTCCTCGTTTTCAAACCCGACCATCATTGTAAGCCCAAGAACGCATATCCCCAGCGTATAAACCCCGACAATTATCGTAAGCCCGAATCTTCCCCAGCGAGAACGCCTTCGAGTAGTCTCCCTCAGGTACAAAGCCCAATTTAGGTTCATACTCCTGAACCGAACCTCGACTTAAGTTTATACTCCTGAACTAAGTCCCAATCTAGGTTCATACTCCTGAACCGAACCTCGACTTAAGTTCATAATCCTGAACTAAGTCCCAATCTAGGTTCATACCCCTGAACAGAACCTAGACTTCAGTTCATACTCCTGAACTAAGTCCCAATCTAGGTTCATACCCATGAACCGAACCTCGACTTAGGTTCATACTCCTGAACTAAGTTCCAATCTAGGTTCATACTCCTGAACCGAACCTCGACTTAAGTTCATACTCCTGAACTAAGTCCCAATCTAAGTTCATACCCCTGAACCGAACCTCGACTTAGGTTCATACTCCTGAACTAAGTCCCAATCTAGGTTCATACCCCTAAAACGAACCTCGACTTAGTTTCATACTCCTGAACTAAGTCCAAATCTAGGTTCATATTCCTGAACTAAGTCTCAATTTTGGTATAGACGCCGCTAAAGTCGAGTAAGTCTTCGACAACGCTTCCGCTAGGTGTGTTCAGCAACGCTTTCGCTAAATTGAGTCAGTCTTCGGCAACGCTTCCACTAGGTCGAGTCTGTCTTCGGCAACGCTTCCGCTAAGTCGAGTCAGTCTTCGGCAACGCCTTCGCTAGGTCGAGTCTGTCTTCGGCAATGCTTCCGCTAGGTTGAGTCTATCTTCGGCAACGCTTCCGCTAGGTCGAGTCTGTCTTTGGCAATGCTTTCGCCAGGTCGAGTCAGTCTTCGGCAACGCTTCCTCTAGGTCGAGTCAGTCTTCGGCAACGCTTCCGCTAAGTCGAGTCTGTCTTCGGCAACGCTTTCGCTAGGTCGAGTCAGTCTTCGGCAACACCTTCGTTAGTCGAGTCTACCTTCGACAACGAAAATGCGGTGGGAGGTCCATTCGTTTGACTGCTCCTTTCCCCCGCAACATCTGAACTACGACCGGCTTGATTCCCACTTGGGATACGTAGGAATCCTTTCGTTAAGGGTGCAACCATCCGACCGCCTTGGTCACCTCCTCGCCCATCTGGGTAAAATTTTACCAGATTGGAATCCTCACTTTATCGCCGACCCCACTTCCCCTGGAAGTACCATCGCCGAGGGGCTACTGTAAGTACCCCAATCTGGGTCATTAATGTTTCGTCAGCCCAAATTAATGATTTAGGATCATTTAGGGGCATTTTAGACATTATTTTGATGAATTGAATGAGGAAGGACCTCTTAGGAATAAAAAAATAGACAAATACCTCGCTGGAAATTTGTCATTTCCAATAAAAGGGAATATTGACCAAGAGCAAAATGCCAAAACTGCTTTTCTGCACAGATCAGGCACGCTGCTGGGTCATCCGTGTGGACAAGATTGCACCTACAATCTTGTCCACGCGGATAAGATTGTCATCCAGACAACCTATAAATACATCCCTTCTCCCTCAGTTTAACAAGAGAGAAAAAATCCAAAAAATACGAAAACCTATTGTTATGCTATCAAAATCCATTCCCAAGTAGCCATTCACACCTTCACAATTCAAAATCCAACACCAAATTCATCCCAAACCACTCTTAAGCCTTTAAATCTCTCAAACCCTTAACAACAACCCAGGAAACAATTGGTAAACCCTCACCTCCCTTACTCAAATCTCCTTCTTCCATGCATACATTTCATATATAAATGATGTAGCCTTGTTCGTTTACTTTCTTGCTCATCCCCTTCCCCTCTTGTCCCAAGGATCCAAGAGGATCTCCATGGAATCCATTTCCATGGATGATCTTCTAAGGTGATCCACATTTTCCTTTACTTTTATGTTATTTCCCACTCCCCTTTTTTTTTTTTACATTATTTGGTACTTGCTTGCTTGACCTAGAAGATGGTCATCTTGGAGTTCATCTCCATGGAATGGATGACCACTTCAAATGGTTCACATTTGCTAATTTCATGCCTCTTTACATTTCTAGTCTTTACTTGCTTTCTTGACCTAAATATGGTCATCTTGGAGTCAATCTCCATAGATGATCATTTCAAATGGTCCACATCATTTACTTCCTTGCAAATCCCCCTCCCTAGTCTAAGATGCTCACCTTGGAACACTTTTCTTGGATGAAAATCATCTAGGCTTATAAAATAGGTCACACAAGATGTAGGAGATACACTTGAGTATAGATCTCAAGGATGGTCATCTTATGACCACCTTAGAGATCTTCCTATAAAGTTGATACATCTTGACCTAATTCTTTTGTCAAATTTACTTTCATGTCAAATTCCCCTTTCCCCCTAGCAAATGAAATGCTCACAAAGTCCTAACGTACCCCCGAGATAACTTGATTAAGTGGATTCATCACTTATGACCACTAATCAAAGTCTAGGGAAAGAGAGGACAAGCATGGATGCCAAAATCCAAACATCCCCTTTACTTTCTGTCTTTTCAGTTACAATTCCAGTTAAGTCCTGTAAATCCAGTTAACTTTCTGGAAATTACAGTGACTAAACTGGAAACTGTAAAAATATTGGCACTGCAGCCTCATCCGCGCGGATGAGATTACACTACAATCTCCTCCACGCGGATGACATTGTCATCTACAAACAGTATCTCAGTTTTCTGTTATTTTAAGTTTAATCACTGTTTTCAAACTGTTTTTCAGTTCAGACCCTAGAATTCAAGTTATTTTCAGAAAAGTCCTTTCAAATACACATACACACACACACAAAAGGTTTTAAGTGAGGAAGACTCGTCGTACGATGCATTCCGGGTGAACGCGAAACGTTCTTCCCGAAGTGTAACGTGTCCTCCGAACTCACTTTCTCTAATATCGGGTATTTTTCAAAGTTTTGGCCCTTAAACTGAAAACGGCGTGGCGACTCCGAAATGATTTTTCAAAGTCCGAAAAGATTTTTCAAACTTCCAAAACAAAAGGTTTTGTCGGGCGCCCAATAAAAAGGGGGGAAAATCGAATACACATCATCACAGTGGCGACTCCGCTGGGAAAAAAAATAAGCTTTTTTTTAAAAAAAAACTAAATAAAAAAATGCTACTAAAGTATATAGATGGGAAACCATTAACCTTTCTGTTAACGCCTCCTTATTGGAGCCGAGGATAAAATATGGTATAACAATGCCACGTACTGGTGTCATTTAAAAAAAAGGGCTTTCGTGGGTCAAACTTCCATCCCAACGCTTGAAACTTTTTTTTTGTGTGTGTATGTATTTTTCCGTTATACGTTGTTATCATTTTGACCGTCCCGAAAAAGTCAAATTTTGACTGTCGGATCGATTCTTTTAACTGTTAAACTTTATGTGCTTATGTGCTTAATGTTTTCAAAAAAAATCTTTTGCATGCATCATGCCTTTAAGATACATTTGAAATTTCTGATTTTTACTCAAAAAGGAAGATAGACTGCCGTACACTACGCGCACGTCGACCTTACACTGCACACTACGTCCTTAACCCGGGAAATCTCGGTAGTAGCCTGGGAGGCCTTACTACGCCTCTCGGTGCAAGCACGGGAAGACCCAAACAGCCTTTGGTTTACCCTCGTGTCGACCCTGCACTTGTCCGTGACACACTTTTTCCGAGATTCGGTTGGTTTTTTTCTCAGTTTATAAATGTGAAAATCATTATGCAGTTATACTCATCAAAACTGTGAAATAGATTTCTCAGTTTATAAATGTGAAAATCATTATAAATTTTTTTTCATCAAAACTGTGAATAGACTTCTCAGTTTTATAAATGTGAAAATCATTATACAGTTATTTTTATCAAAACTGTGAAATAGACTTCTCAGTTTATAAATGTGAAAACTATTATACAGTTATACTCATCAAAAGTGTGAAATAGACTTCTCAGTTTATAAATGTGAAAACCATTATACAGTTATACTCATCAAAACTGAAAATAGACTTCTCAGTTTATAAATGTGAAAATCATTATACAGTTATACTCACCAAAACTTTGAAATAGACTTCTCAGTTTATAAATGTGAAAATCATTATACATTTATTTTCATCAAAACTGTGAAATAGACTTCTCAGTTTATAAATGTGAAAATTATTATACAGTTATACTCATCAAAACTGTGAAATAGACTTCTCAGTTTATAAATGTGAAAACCATTATACAGTTATACTCATCAAAACTGTGAAATATAATTCTTAGTTTATAAATGTGAAAACCATTATACAGTTATACTCATCAAAATTGTGAAATATAATTCTCAGTTTATAAATGTGAAAATCATTATACAGTTATTTTCATTAAAACTGTGAAATAGACTTCTCAGTTTATAAATGTGAATATCATTATACAGTTATTTTCATCAAAACAGTGAAATAGATTTCTCAGTTTATAAATGTGAAAACCATTATACAGTTATTTTCATCAAAACAGTGAAATAGACTTCTCAGTTTATAAATGTGAAAACCATTATACAGTTATACTCATCAAAAATGTGAAATATAATTCATCAGTTTATAAATGTGAAAATCATTATACAGTTATCCTCATGTGTGAATAAATGATAAATAATTTTCTCAGATTTTTACAAGTGAAAAATAATTATTTTGTTTATAAGTGAAAAATAATTATTTTGTTTATAAATTTTGAAATATATGATGAGTAAACTTGTTTGATTCGTCTTGGCGATGTGATTAAAACAGTGATTTCAGATTATTTTTTCGACTTTTAGATTTTGAGATATTACATTTTAAAAATTTAAGAGAAAAAAAAAGGAAGAGAGAGAAAAGTAAAGTAGATAAGAAGAAAGGGTAAAAAAGAAAAGAGAGAGAGAGAGAGAAAAGAGAGAGAGAGAGAGAGAGAGAGAGAGAGAGAGAGAGAGAGAGAGAGAGAGAGAGAGAAAAGTGTGCATGTGATTGGGGGCACGTGTGAGTGGGGGTGCAGGGGCAATTTGGTCCAGAAAATATCTAGGAACTTTTTGGCGAGTTTTGATAATGTTAGTCCTTAAAGGTAGTTTTTATTTGGGTGGGGGACTAATTGGTCAATGCCTCTTAAAACTATTAACCATTACAAACTAGCCCATTTGTCATCATGTGTTTGGCACATAACCTATTTCATTAACTTTTCTAACGTTCGTTAGTGTCGGGGGGCAAAGATTAACGATTTGGAAGTTTAGGTACCAAACAGATAGACTTTTCAAACGATGGTTTAAAGTGGGAATCGATGAATAATTTGGGAGGTTAAACGTATTTTGGCCTTGTAGATAAGGTGGAGATGTACAACAGAAGATTCTGTAAATTGTGTTAGGGTTAGAGCTAAAACTGAGTAAGAAGAAATGGGGATTGCTCAAAGAAAAGAAGAAATGCAGGAAGGAACCCTGGAAATCCGCCTTGGAAATTGTGTTGATATTATAGTGCTTGGTATTCTGAGATATATAATGTGTGTTTATAGATAAATCATGCTTTATTGACTAATTCTACAGATCCAAGTTCGAATCTTGCAATATAATATGTAAAATATGAGATATCTCAATTTTGGGGGCGAAGTATTGCTTATATAGGTGTCCCAAAATATTCTTAAAGCCTAGGCAAAAAGAATATCTCGAAATCAGGAAAATTCGGTCCAGCCAACTTTGGCATGGTCGCATGCTTAACTTAGCACGACCATTCAAGAGCAATTTTTCAAACGCTTCATTCGCGCCTAACTTAGCATGGACTTGCAAGAGAATTTTTCAAATGCCTCATTCACACTATTTTGCACTGCAATGCTTGTAATCACTACTAGAACAACCTTAATTACCAACGGAAAAATAGCAACGAGCAAAGTGTACTTTAGCGACGACAATGTCGTTGTTAAATTTTAGGAAAAATGCCAACGACCAAAGAGTAAATTAGCAACGACATTGTTGTCGCTATTTTTTTTTAAATGCCAACGACATTGTCATTGCTAAAAGTGGTCCCGGTCATTGAAATGAAATTAGCGACGACATTGTCGTTGCTAAATATGGTGGGAATTCAAAATTTGATTGAAAATTCGAAATTTGAAATTTTCATGGAAATAATTAACTATAATTAGTATAATTATAAATTAATAATATTTAAATAATAATTTAAAATAAATGTAAATAAAAATATTAAAATGATTTGTGTACTTAAATCAATTAATTATTAAAATAATATTTATAATTTATTTGTAATATTAAATCAAATATTTTTTTATTATCAAATTATTTTTTTATTTATATAATATTAAATTAAATATTTTTATTATATAATTTATAATATTAAACTAATTAACTTATAATCTAATTCGTACATATACTACATACATGCTTGATGATTTAGGGTTTAGGGTATGAGTTATAAGGTGTTTACGCATATGATTTATGTTTTATAGTATGGGGTATAATTCAGGGTTTAAGGTATTGGGGTATATGATTTAGAATTTATGGTATGAGGTATATGATTTAGGGTTTAGGGCATGTGACGTATAATATAATTAATCTATATGAATTGGCGTTTAGGGTATGAGGTATATATGAGATTTAAATATATGAATTAGTGTTTACGATATGGAAATATGATTTAGGGTTTACGGTATTGGGGTATATGATTTAAGATTTAGGATATGAGGTATATGATTTAGGGTTTAGGACATGTGATGTATTATATAATTAAGGTATACTCCCTCCGTTCAATTTGACTTATGATTTTCTCTCCCGACACAGAAATTAAGAAATACTAATATAATAAAAGAAGAGAGAATGAGTGAAGGAGATATTGTGAGTATGAAAAGTAAAATAGGCGAGAGAATGAGCGAGAGAAATAGTAAGGCCATTGTTGTTGTGAGTATGACAAGTGAATCACATTGAATATAAAATGATATAAACTTACCATTTTGGGATGTTATAAGTCGAGTGAGACGCTCAAAATGGCAAATTGTTATAAGTTGGGTGAGACGGAGGGAGTATGAATTTAGGTTTAGGGTATGAGGTATTTATGTGATTTAGGTATATAAATTTGTGTTTAGGGTATGGATTTAGGACATGTGATGTGACGTATTATAATTTTTTATAATTACAATCATTATTATTAAATATTATTATTTTTCTAACTCCATTATCATATCATCATATTAATGATTAATATTAGTAAATTAATTAATATTAATGAGTATTATTATTAATTAATAACATTATTATTTTTGATATTATGTATCATTACTAGTTATTATTAATATTATTATTATTAAGTATTATTATTAATTATATAATAATAATAATAATTAATAACTATTCAATTATATCATTGAATAATTAATAACAACATTATTATTAAGTATTATTACTAATTATATAATAATGTTATTATTCTTGATATTAGGCATACTAATTTAACTAAAATTTGGTGTAAATCAAATAAAAGCATGTGATGTGGCATTGTTTTATCGGATCTCAATAATCATATGAATCCTAGACTAAACATCATCTTGACTATTAAACACATAACAAGAAATTCAATCTAATGGTACATAATTCACCCAACAAACCCTTTACCCTTTTCTCTCTCTCCTAACCCATAAATCAAACAAACCTTATTCTCTCTTCACTCAATTGCCCATTTCAGCTCCCTCCTTTCTGTCCCCTCTTACCCTAATTATATGTCTTTTCTTCATCCTCTTCTCCTTTCTCCACCGCCATCCCTATTCTCCATCCTCCGACGCCACCCCAATTCTCCTTTCTCCGCCGCCCCCACCATACCCTATATGAACAAACAACGAGACAAACGGGGAGGGAGTTGAGCTTGGATCTGAAAATCGACATGGTGAAGGGAGAACAAATGATTCTCTCTTTTCTTCATCATCTCACCGCCGTGTCTTTTTTTTTTCTTTGTCAATGCCTTCATCTTCTCAAGCGATTTATTTTTCAACCTCTTTCTTTCTCTCTCTATTTATGTGTTTGTATGTGTATGTGTGTTTTCTTGACAATTTTTAGGTGTTTGTTATTTGGTGGTATTGGTGGTTAGACGGTGGTGAATGGCCGATAGTGGATGGCTGGGTGGATGTATGGTGGTTAGAACTGTCAATACGGGCTGGTGGGGCGGGGCGGGCCCAATCCGCCAAAGCCCACCATTAAATAGGGCGGGGCAGGGTGTGCTAACTCAAATTTCTGGCGGGCTGGAAATATGTCATACCAACCCAACCCACCTTGGGTTGGTGGTCCATGCGGGCCAATCAAATAACTGAAATTTGGGTTTGAAATTGTGCATAATTGATACCAAAAAATAAAAAAACATAATAGTCAAATAAATACAAACTGTCAAACAAAATAATATCTCAAAAGATAACAAAAATCATAATAGTCAAACAAACACAAACAAAGATTCATATCAATATAAACTAATTATCAAGCAGGCAACACAGGTAAACTTTACACAAATTGCTACAAATAAATATAGGTAAATTATGATCCTATAAATAAAGATTTATATCAATAAAAATGAAGATAGAGAGAGAGAGAGAGACATGTGTATGGATCGCCACACAACGACAACGAATTAGTGATCGTGATGGAGTGAACCGAAGGCGATGGCGTTGGTGTAGTGCCCTAGGGGTTTAGCTATGTTTAACTTAAATCGCTATGTAATCGTCTTTATCATTTATTATAGAGAATGTTTATTTGGTTCATTATATGTTTGCAAGTTTATTATATTGAACTACGTCCCTAGTTATTGTGAATAACTAGTATAAGTAAGTAATGGATAATCATGGAGATGATTATATGCATGGAGATGCACATTACACTTATAGGTACTTGCTAGAGAACAAGTACTGGACTTGACCTACTTATGAGATTTATGACATGGTCTGTTGTCATGATTAAATCTCATGATAGTTATGTCATTGGAATCCTTTGTACCTGGGATTATCATCATCTTCCACATGATGAACATCATGTTTGATATAGTCTAATACTATCTTTAACCGGATAGCAATAAGGGCTATGTTGGCACGATTGAATTTGTGTAGGGAAGAATGATAAGTCAAGAAGGGATTTGTCCCTCTTTGTTTGAGAGAGATGTTAGCTTGGGCCCCTCGATGAATAAGGTTGATGAAATGTGTGGCCACACTCAAGTGATTTGATAGAGATCAAATGCATTTGAATTATCAACATATTCAGAATCGAGAAAGCATTGAACATTGTGAGTTGACATGGACCATGACTCATGTTCAATTGGACATCGTGGACAAAGGGATTGTGATATTTGATCTATCGAGGAATCAATCTTTGATGTTATATTAATTGGGTGAATATGATGGTTTGCTAGAAACCACTTATGTCTTGTGAGGTCGATGTTTCGAATCACTACCAACATAATATAATTTCTATCGGGTCACACACAAAGAACGAATTTGATCACTGGCTGAAAATTGGAATTCTGGGTTTTTGGCACGACTGGTGACCAGGAGCACGACTTGTGCCCTAGGTCACGACTCGTACCAAAGGGTCATGACTGGCAGTACGACTACGTTTTGGGAGTTAAGGACTTGCTCGTTGACTTGTTGATTTTGTGGGCTTGGGCACGACTCGTGCCCATGGGCACGACTCGTTCCCTAAAGCAGCACGAGTGCAAAAATTGTCACGAGGCGTGTCACGACTTGAATTTGGCTTGGGGCACTCGTGGTTTCCTGGAACGACTCGTGGCACGAGTCGTGCCCAGGAGCACGAGTCGTGTCCTGAGCGAATTTTGACCAGTCCGCATTTCCTTTGACGATTTGGTTTTGGTTGACAAGGATTCCTACGCTAATATGATTAGGGATTTATATGTGATATAAATATGAACCTTGGGCTGCCATAAACCTCTCTCCCTACATCATTATTCTAGATTTATGCAACTCTAGATTTTGATTATTGATTAAGAATCAAAAGCTCCCAAATAATTCCATTGTTTTGGCTTTGATTATTGAATATTGATTCAATAATCAAGAGGATCATCTAGCAATCCTACAAAAAGCGTTCTTGGTTCGTTCGCGTGTGGATCACCATTAGAGGAAGGTTGCTTTATCCCCTAAAGCTTGAATATCTCAATTTGTTGATTCATCACCAAGGTTGAACAAGGAAGATAGAAGATTCGACATCAAAATTCTAAGGCTTGAATTTTGAGATCTGTTTTGACAAACTTAATCGCATTCAAGGTATGTAATTCTATTTCATGTTTCTAATTCTTCATGCTAGACGGATCTAAGGGCTAGGGTTTTGTTGTTGTATAAATATTTTCCGCTGCGTTTGTAACCCCAAAACCCAACAGATGGAAACGGCGATGAGGGCGGCGGCGTCTCTTTATAGTTTCTCCGTTTCTATTCTTTACTTATATCGAGTCTCTCACTTATCGATTCACGGATTGAGTCCACAAAGTCGATGCAACCCCAAAATTTCCACTTAAAAATGACATTATTTTGTGGCGAAAAAAATATAAAAAATATAGTGGGCTGACCACCTCGAATCCGTTTTGGCCCGCACCCATATGTGCCAGCCCAAATTGACCCACTTTTATTTGCGTTATTAGTTTTAAAACCCAACCCACACTTATTGTACGGCGGGGCATTGACGGCTCTAATGGCGGTACATGTTTTGGATGTTGGGATAATATTTGTAAACATTAGATTAATTTAAAAATAATTCACAAATAATTTCTTTAAAAAAGTCACAATTCACTAGCAATATTCAAATTTATGTTTTTCAAAAAATCCGCAAATTTAAATAATTCATATATATTTTTTAAAAAGTCTATAATTTAGCAACAGAAATGTCGTCGTTATTTTGTAACTTTTGCAATGAAAAAGTCGTTGTTAAATTTGGTAAAGGTCGAATACCAAATTTAATGAAGACCATTATTGGTCAACTTTAGCGACGAGATTTAAGCGACGATCAAAGTCGTCGATAATTGAGCATTTAACGACTTTTGCTAATTAGCAACGATTTTTGGCGTTGGTAATTTCATTTTTTCTATTAGTAAACATTGTCATGCAAAACCAAAATTAAGCACACCCGTGCAAAATATCCCGAAGCCAATAAATGCCAAAAACCTTCCAATATCCCGAAGCCAATAAACGCCAAAAACCTTCCGCACGATCGTGCCGTTCACGCGTTTTAGCCCCTTTTTGTGCTCCTCTTTTCCAGTTAGTCATCAGTCTAGTAATCCGATTAGACTCTATCCCACCCTTATTAATCAGCCTTCGATTTCCTAACGGTGGGTGATGATGCACAACGAGTTGGCTCGACTCGGCTCGCCAAATGCCAAGCCCGCGAATCAGGCGGATTCAACCCAGCCTGCTTCCTCTTGCCCGCGGGCCAAGCCCGGCCCTGCCCGTCCATTTGCATGATGTCCAGCCCGCCCCATTTACCTGTGGATCTATGAAACGGGCTTGGCATATTTTTTTATTTTTATTTTTTTTTCTTTTTAAATTTCCCAAAATTCAAAGGTGTGATGGGAGTCGAACCTGGATTGAAGCAGCCAAGAGCAAGCAATTATCCAATAAGCCAATAATTCCTTCGTCGAAGATACAAAAAGTTTAATATTTATCCGAAAACTAAAATCTGGCAAGCAATAATCTTTTGTATGTACATGGGTGGGTTGGGGGACTATTAAACCCCTTTGATAGGATCAATAAGAAGCGATACTCGTTCTCTAGTTACAGAGCTTTGACTTCCATGTCCATCTCCATGTTGGTACATACACTGTGCCATCCGTGCAAGATTCATCGTAGTTTCAATAAAAGTTTGGGTAAAATGACAACCCATAAGTCGCTCCTTATTCATCTTCTTCCACGTTTCCCCAATCAAATACTTTACGTATTCTCTTGCCTCTTCTTCAGAAGCACCATTCTCGTTCATGTAACATTGGATCGATTTTGGAGTGTCCCCTCTTTCTAGCTCGTCCTGGATACAAATAAGGGTCTGTTATATATATATATGGAGAGAGAGAGAGATAGATGGAGAGAGATAGAGCGATATGTGTTGTTTTCTGTCAATATTTTCGTTTTGAATCTAGTTATAAAGTGTTATAGTTTCTATACCGCTGATGTTCCAAGATCATCTGCTAGTCTTAGAATCATAGCTGAGTAACGAACTATATTTGGATACATATTTAAGCACTGCAACCCCTCTTCAGTGAACTCATTTGTTGTTAGGAAATACGCGTGTACTAGTATTACAGGAGCTGATATTGAAATCCATGCATTGTCCATATACTCTTCTAGGGTCGGTTTATATCCACTGTGATACCACTTTGCTTCCACCATGTACGAGTTACATAAATCCGCCCACTGCATCATTTGAGTTTGTATTAGGAAGTTAAGTTAGCATCTGAACATTGCATGCAAAAGAATTAAAATTTAGTTAGAAAAGATTTTATACCGCTTTCTTCAAGTACGGGAGAATGAGAACGCCTTCTTTTGTTAATATTTCGTATGATATTTCATTAATGGAGTTGTAGAATGCATGGTAACATATCTTCATGTAGTCGGGAAATTTTTCAATTCCATTCATATCCCATCTAGAAGTAAGCATTTTGTCAACTTAGAAGAATAGTTGCAATAATCTAAGATCAAGAAACTGAGTAATGGACAGTAAATCTTACGAAGCCAACCTGATGGTTTGATTGGTGAACTCTTCGAGTTCTTCCAAGGTACCATAGACATCATAAACGTCATCGATGGTGGTTAACAATGCACCAATCCTTGCTAATGTTCTCCTAAAATATCCTAGTTGAGGCTTGAAATTTACTCCAATAGTCCACAGAAAATTCTCCATCAACCTGTCTCGAGCAAAAGTTAACTTTTCCCCCCAGTAAGTTCGCTTCCACCACCTATATTGGAACAGTCACTACATTATCTATTTGACAGGCATATATAGAACTTGAAAGATATATATATATATATATATATATATATATATATATATATAGAGAGAGAGAGAGAGAGAGAGAGAGAGAGAGAGAGAGAGAGAGAGTTGGACTTGAATGATAGATGTGCATACCTAGATGCATATTTTAAATCTTCTTGGTGTAATGATTGAACCATATTGAAATCCAATTTGGCGAATTCAAGCAGTAATGGATTCATGTTACGGCATCTCTCGTATATATCAATGAACCACCTTGCCTCCAATCTTGGCACTCTCCAATGAAGGGGAAGCTCTAACGAGTGACTGACTAAAGCGGAAAAGTAATGATCCTTGGGGTTGGTTACAAGATTTTCTTTTAGATGTTTCGTAGTGACATTCTTGGCATAATCCATGAACTTTTCACCCTCAACCGAAAGAAATGAGGCTTCATACAAGTTTAGAATTCCCTCGGTGTCCTCAAACATGCCTTCCTTTAAATTTCCATTCTCATCCTTGTATTCATCAAATATCTCTGCAATCAAATAACATGCATTATTAGAAAGGGAGAGAAACACACTCGAGAATAGATAATTAATAAGCCACTAACCTTGGGAGATACTATAGCCATGTTGTCTCAAGAGTCTAAATACGAGGGATTTGTAGAGCAAACATTCCTTCATGTTCTCGAGACTTCCATAGATGTAGTCGCTGTAGATGATCCGCATGATTTCACTTATTTCGCCCTCAAAATGATATGAAATCCCAAGTCTTTGCAAAGTATCTATTAGCTGAAGTGCAGCCAATGGATTCTTAACTTTGTCATCAAGCATCAACCTCACCTTTTCCTTTAGCTTATTTGCTTTTCTTCTGCAGTTCTCTCCCTATATACCCAACATGGCAAAACCCAGTATTTTTAGTGATACTTTGCATTGGTGCTATGGTATTTGATTATTTCTTTTGTTGGGTGGGGATTAGGGACGGAAACATCATGTTTCTAACATGAGATCGACGTTCTCTTAAAATCTCCCGCAGATCCATGTCGAAGATAAAAAATAAAAATAAAAAATAGTAATGCATTAATGTAGACGTGGCCATTTTATAAACCGGACCGTCCAACCGGCCGATTTTCAACGGGTCAAAACCGGCTAAAACCGATCAACACCGGTTAACCGGGCCGGTGTAACCGAAACCGGTAAATAGGCGGTTCGGTTAAGGTTGAAATTTCTGAAAAATCGGTCAACCGCCGGTTTAACCGGCCAATATTCAAATTTCATTAACCATTGCCACTTGCCTCTTCAATTTCTTCATGACCGTCGATTTAACCGGCCAATATTCAAATTTCATTAACTGTTGCCACTTGCCTCTTCAATTTCTTCATGACCGTTGGGGCTGGTTGGGCGCTTGGCCGATTGCCTTGGGCCTGCTCCTGACTGTTGGGCCTTGTCCCCCTTTTCAGCGCCTCATCTGTTCCTGTGGCTGTCCCCCCCTCCCCCTTGGCCCTTTCCAGTTACTAACTAACGGATCTAACAAAAAAAAAATATTTTGACTAATTAAAACTAACTATAAATATCACCTTCCTATTCCCATTTTATTTTCACATTATTTCTCTCTACTCTTTCTCTTCTACTCTCAAACATTCACATATTCTCTTACTCTCATCCAATTTCCAGTTAAACATTGTCCCATTTTTAGTTAGTTTTCTAACGAAATTAGTATTTTTCTTCATTTTCTTCAACTTTTAAAGCTCCATTTCATTTCCAAACTTCATTTTATCTTCACAAATGGCTGGAAATCAAAGAAGCAGCAATTTAAGCAAGTCACATGTTGGTTCTTTCTCCCCCAACGATGATTTTGATCATCAAAATCCAAATATTCAACAAAATGAGGAAGAAGAACATGTTGAAGCTGAAAGTGGTAGTGCTAGGAGGGGTAGGGGCAGCCGAACTACTAGGGGAGGTGGTCGGGGTCGGGAACAACGACAACCTCCTAGAGAAAGAGAGTCGCAATTCGATACCTTCGCCATCAATTCCACCAAAAGAAAAATTAATGCCGATAATTATAATCTTCGAGCATTTTGCAACTATTATACCGCATCCTACTCATTCAAAAGAGGCTGAGGGCATGGGACGCTCAACGGGTATACAACATCAAAACATCCCGAGAAATTTGGCATTTCTACTACGCAAACTCAATTACAATATTAACAACATAGTTCGGGTTCGGGTGCACAAGGTTCGTCTTCCCTTTTCGTCCTTTTTAAATTTGATAAGTGGGTTTATAGGGATGAACTAGTCAAATTAATTTGCGTTAAAGGCCTTCCTTTTAATTTTGCGGATTGTGATTTTTATGAAAATTTTGCTAGCCATTCTTTAAACCCCGTCGCCACGAGAGTACCACGTATGAATCTCGTACGTGATATTACTAGAGTGGTGAAAAAATATAAAAAAGATTTAATTGGTATTTTATCCAATTTAGAAAATAAAGTTTCAATTTTTGCCGATGATTGGAGTGATTATTGGCAAAGAAATACTTATTTGGTCGTTACTTGCCATTGGATAGATAATTCATGGACTATCCAAAAAAGATTAATTGTTTACAAAGATTTTTGAGCCACCGCATTCCGCGGAAAATATTTGTGTAAAATTGCTTAATATTTTTCTTGACTATGGTATTTTAAATAAAATATTTATTATTTCATTTGACAACACAAGTGCTAATACGGCTAGTTTACCCGATTTAATTATCGTTTGTCAACCCTCACTTGGGGGTAAGTTTTTTCATATTAGATGTATGTCATATAATTAATTTATGTGTTAGAGATGGTTTAGATGCATTAGAGGTTTATGTTAAGTCAATTAGACGATGCATTCAATTTATTTCTAAAAAAAAATCTAATAGAAAAAATGGATAAGCTTTTTAAGAAGTAAAAGTGTGCCGGACAAATATTTTACTTACGATGTTCCAACTACGTTGAATTCCACCTACAAAATGTTAACCGATAGTTTTGCTTATAAAGATCTCCTAATGTAATTTTTTTATGTCAATTGGCTATAATGAACCTCGATTTGCTTATCAATGGAATGCATGCATTAATTTATGTGAATTGTTAAAGATTTTTAATACCGCTACTTTGGCTTTTTTGGGGTTTATTATCCAACTTCCGTTTTGGTACTAGAGCATTGTATTGCAATTGTTACTATTTTTGACAATTTAAAAGAATGCTATATTTAAAAAGAATGCATTGTTTCCATAAGACAAAAGTGACTTAAATATTTTGACACTATTCCGTCTCTTTTCTTGGTTGCAAGGTTATTAGATCCTCGAGTTAAATTAGATGATTTAGAGTGCATTATAACTTATTATTATTTGAAATTATATCCCGATGGTGACGGTAGTAATGAACTTCCGTCAATTATTGTTCATGACACAAAAAGTGATTTGATTAACCTTTTTAATGAGTATAATGCCTTATATGAAAACACTTCTCAAAGCCAACAACACGAAGATGGTTCCTCTGCTTCTCAACCAAGTTTTACTAGTGGGGATTCATATATATTTTTTTTTTGCAAATTTATATAGTAAAAAATGTGGTCCTTCTTGAGGTTCATCTTAATCATCATCAACATTCTCGTGGAGTTAGAAACTTATTTCACTACAAACTTTGAATTAAATCAAGACCCAAATTCAAATGATTTTGATGTTTTACAATGGTGGTCAAGAAGGAAAGACCTTTATCCTATACATTCCATAGTTGCTAAAGAAGTCTTAGCCTCTCCCATCTTCAACGGTGGCGTTTGAATCGACATTTAGCGTTGGTGAAAATATTTTGGATGAAAGACGTTCCCAATTAACTAGTGAAAACTTGGAACATCAACTTTTACTTGACGATTGAGTTAGAGCGAAAAAAAGGCAGCAAGACTTGCCTTATGAAGAGGATCTATTGGATCCAAGATATCAATACGATGTCGAGGACTCCACGGAAAGTAGTGATGAGTGAATGATGTTTTAGATTAATTTTTATTTTAATTAGATTAGTTTAGACTTTAGATTAGATTTATTTTTATTTAATTGTAATAGTTAGGTTGAAGTAAAGGCTCCTAAATGTCCCCCCTTATTTATAAAAGGGTAAGGTTGATTGCCCCCTCTTTGTAATTTTATTTTAATTAATAAAATTTAAGGGTACTGTCCATTTTTTCTTTTATATACTTTAGTTTCTTTTAAAAAAGTTAAGTTTTATTTCTTTCAAAATTCACAACTTTTTTTATATAACTTTTTGCAATATGTAGTAAACAAAAGTCTAGAATAGTCTTATTTATCCAAAAAAAAAAATTGAAAAAAATTAAAAGTTGATTTTTTTCAAAAATCTGTTAAATAGTTAACAATTTTTCAAAAAACTGTTAAAAGTTAACTTTTTTTTTGAAAATGCAACAAACAAAAGTTAGGGCGACCGCCCAAGTCACTTGGTGCGGCCGCACAAAACCTTCTGCCTTTCCTCAGTTTCCTGTCCAAAAAAAAAAGGAAAAAAAAGTTAAGTTTTATTTCTTTCAAAATTCATAACTTTTTTTATACAACTTTTTGCAAAAAATGTATGTAGTAAACAAAAGTCTAAAATAGTCTTCTTTATCCAAAAAAAATTGAAAAAAAAAAGTTAGCTTTTTTATAAAACTTAACAGAAACTGTTAAAAAGTTAACTGTTATTTCAAAAAACTATCAAAATGTTAACTTTTTTATTCAAAAACTGTTAGAAAATTAACTTTTTCCTTAATTGTTTTTAAATCTGTTTAAAATTTCTGTTAAAAATCTAATTTGAAAAAAAAAAAAACTGTTGAAACCGGTTAACCGATCAAACCGTAACCGGTTAAGGCGGTTAACCGGTTTGGTTCCGGTTGGTATTTTTGAAGGTTTGGAACCGCCGGTTCGGTAACCGTGAACCGCCGGTTAACCGAACCGGCCACGTCTACATTTATGATCCTGGTATCTTTTCAACGACTATATGGATAACTGATTAGCAGCATATTATTAGTTCTTTCTGTTGGAAATTAAATTAATAAGCACCACAGATTAAACAACAATTTAATCAACAGTAGGGTATTTTATTGATCAAGTCAAAACGTACCAATTAAGCCAATAGCAAAACCGAAAGCCAAGGAACAGGATCAGGAAAACGGTATTTAAACAAGAAGAACAAACGGTTAGAAAACTTATCGTGATTTGATCGAGTCGCCTTAGGAAGACTGTCCTAAGAGAAAATATTGCCCCCAATTGGTGCAACTCAGGTACAGGCAAATTTCTCCGAGGATAAAACGATCACGGACTACGTACCACAAAGCAGCACACAGGTAGGTAGTCACCGGCGGTCCTATCTCAGTCGCCTTGAATCTCACGAACAAATCTCTACGAACGGGAGTAATCGATCAATGAATAAAAGCAAGAGAATTGTGTTTCTCTCTAATATTCATGTACCAAAAACGGCTGAGGCATTAGAGTATTTATATGTGTGGTAAAAATTAGGTTTTAGGTTTAATTAAGCCTAAAACCCTGCTCCAATTCGGCCCAGGAAAAGTCAAATCCCGTCACAAGCGCGGCCGCTCTAGCGAGGAGCGCGACCGCGCTAAGCTCCAGGAAAAAGTGGGGAAGCCTCGGCCCTTAAGCGCGGCCGCTCTTGGCACGAGCGCGGCCGCTCTCCCCCGCAATGCTTCAGACGTGATTTTGTTCCCCTTTTGCCAATTCAGTTCAAGCCAAACACTTTCATGTCATAGCCTATGAACTTCATACCACAAATACAAAAAATTCCAACAATCCCCCACAAGTTCATAGAAATATGACGTGTACAGATTGTCCATTACCATGCTTTCAATAATGGTACCTTCCGGCTTGAACCACTACCTATGTTATCCAACGCAAACCTCCACAGGACCAGATGAATGGGTGTCTTGAATCTTATGCCTTTGGATGTAGAGGCCTTTGCTGGTAACAAACACGACAAAAGCTATGATAGGCCCTCTATCGAACACTTGACGCTTATAAGCCATACGTCCCGATCCTCTATCATGAGTGCTTTCAAGGAATAACCCAAATTCCTCTAGTTGCGACCAACAACAACACTCACTTAGCTGGGCATCTTAGAAGATGTACTGCTAACATCTTGTCTAAAAGACTTGATCCCATTCAAAGTTCCAAACTTTTACTTAATTAGCAGCAACGAGCACCTCTAGGCTATTCAGGGGATAGACTCAGACATGTAACATGTCAATCTATTTATTAGTGCTCCGACTCACCCCACAGCTTGTTATTACCACATTGAATCTCCTTTGTGGGATCTCCACTCAGGTAGATTGGGTTGCTACTGCGTTTGAATCAGACGGGGTTCAGTCCCATCCCCAACCTGGATTTTTGAACTAGAGCAAATTCTAGCCCTTTGGTTAAAGGATCAGCTGTGTTATCCTTGGTACCAACATAATCAACAGCTATCACCTTCCGAGACACTAGATCCCTTATAGATTTTAATCTAATTTGGATGTGTCTCCTAGTTTTACAAATTGTACTTGACACTTTTCAGTTTCTCAATTGTGGCAGTGTTGTCACAATGTACAGAGATAACAGGCATGGGCTTACTGACCATGGGCAACTCGGACATAAGTCCTCGAAGCCATTCAGCTTCCAATCCAGTAGTGTCAAGGGCAACTAATTCGGCCTCAAATGTAGACCTAGACAACAGAGTTTGTTTGGTCGACCTCCAAGCGACTGCAGCTCCGCCTAAGGTGAAAACATACCCCGTACAGCCATAACTCCCGGAGTTATAGGCAATCCAGCTTGCATCACTATATCCTTCAAGAACAGAAGGATATTTCCCGTAATGAAGCCCAAGGGAAATCGTTCCCTTCAAGTACTTGAGAACTCTATCAAGAGCTTCCCAATGTGCTTTACTTGGACATTGAGTATATCTAGCCAACCTAGCAACCGAGTAGGATATATCCGGTCTAGTACAATTGGCAAGATACATCAAACTTCCAATAATTTGAGTATACCACTAGTTGAACGAGTCAACTTAAGGCCAAGAATCACACTAGCTACTCCCATATCCTTCATCTCAAACTTACTTTTCAAGAATTCCTTAGTAGTACTAATTATCCTCATATCTGTTCCAAACAACAGAATATCATCGACATACAGACATAAGACAATACTACTATCACCAATACTCTTGCTATAGACACACTTATCAAACTCATTAGTAACAAAGCCAAACGATGAGACAATTTTATCAAATTTCTCATGCCACTGCTTAGGGGCTTGTTTCAGTCCATACAAGGACTTAACAAGTTTACAAACCTTTCTCTCATTGCCAGAGGCCTCAAAACCTTCAGGTTGATCCATATAAATTTCTTCCTCAAGATCGCCATGCAAGAAGGCGGTCTTAACATCCATCTGATGGATAGGAAGATCATATACAGAGGCCAATGCGATAAGCATTCGGATTGTAGTCATTCTAGCAACTGGCGAATAGGTATCGAAATAGTCTATTCCCTCCATTTGCTTGAATCCCTTAGCCACTAACCTAGCCTTAAACTTGTCAACGGTTCCATCCGGTTTCAGTTTCCTTTTGAAGACCCACTTACATCCTATCGTGCTACAACCAGGAGGGAGATCGACCAATTCCCATGTCCCATTAGAGACAATAGAATCCATCTCACTCTTAACAGCATCCTTCCACTGCTTGGCATCAGGAGTAGCCATAGCAGCTTTGAAGGTTAGAGGATCACCCTCGACATTGTAAGTGATAAAATCATTTCCAAAGTCCTTGGTGGTCCTTGCCCGTTTGCTCCTTCTTGGTTCAATCTCATCGTCAGAATGAGTTGCACTGGAATCAACCCCCACATTTGTCATCTCCTCTACTTGAGCAGGAATGGAATTAGTGGTTGGGTTAGATTCCTTAGGAAGTCCGTCCTTCATAGGAAACACATCCTCAAAAAAATGTTGCATCACGTAACTCAACTATAGAGTTCACATCTATGCCAGAAATTTCAGATTTTATAATAAGAAATCTCAATGCATAACTTGTTTCAGAATAACCTATAAAGATAGCATCAACAGTTTTAGGTCCAAGCTTTTTCCTTTTATGTGCGGGTACAAGTACCTTTGCAAGGCACCCCCACACTTTTAAGTGTTTCAAGCTAGCCTGTCGACCTCTCCAAAGTTCAAACGGACTTTCCTTTCTATGTTTAGGAGGGACTCTATTCAGAATATGGCAAGCCGTATTCAAAGCCTCTCCCCACATATATTTGGGCAGCCCGTAACTTATGAGTAAACCGTTAATCATATCAGAAAGGGTTCTATTCTTACGTTCAGCAACACCATTTGATTGAGGGGTGTAGGGAGGAGTCTCTTCATGTACAATTCCGTTTTCTTGGCAATAATACATGAAGGGATTAGACTCATATTCACCTCCTCTATCAGACCTTAACCGTTTAAGTTTCTTGCCAGTTTGTGTTTCTGCTTCGTTCTTAAATATAATGAATTTATCTAATGCTTCATCCTTAGAATTAAGCAAGAACACATAACAGTATCTACTAGCATCATCAATGAAGGTGAGAAAGTATTTCTTTTTGTCTTTGGTCAACACACCATTAAATTCACAAATATCAGTATGAACTAAATCTAGAATTTCAGAATTTCTCACAACCGACTTAAACGGACCTTTTGTAGATTTAGCTTCAACACATACATGACATTTAGAATTCTTATCAATAGCATGTTTAGGAATAATATCTAAGTTCATCATTCTTTTCACATAATCATAGTTAATATGTTCTAAACGACCATGCCAAACATTTGAAGATTCAATGGAATAAGAAACAGGATAATCAATAAAACTAAAATTATTGTGCGAACAAACATCAGTTTCAACTCTAATTTTAAATAAACCATCCGAGGAATAACCTTTCCCCACAAAACTACCAGAATCCAAAATTATAACCTTAGTACACTTAAATGAAATCTCAAATCCTTCCCTAACTAGACTAGAACCACTAATAATGTTGCGACGAATATCAGGAACGTGATACACTTGATGCAAGGTAAGAATGCGCCCATTAGGAAATCTCAGGTCCACGCGTCCAGTCCCAAGCACCCTTGCAGCACTAGAGTTCCCCATCGTCACTGATCTACCACGCTCAGGCTGGTAAGACACAAATAGCAATTTATCAGCACAAACGTGCACATTTGCCCCAGTGTCAACTAGCCACTCGTTGGGTTCATAGACAGTAAAGATTTCAGGATAAGAAGTTACATACTTTGTAACATTGCAGGTCAGATCGTCAAGCTGTGTGCGTCGAGTCGGGATCATCATAATCCTTCGGACCCAACACCATGTTGACAGCAGGATGGTCATCGCCAGAGCCTTGTGGTCCTTTTCCTTTCTTGGACGGGCGGTCCCCTAGAAAAGTGTCCACCTTCTCCACAATTCCAGCAGTGCTTTTGCTTTTGGCTTCCTAAAGTTATTTTTCTTAACTTTAAGTTTATCATGGTTTTCTTTATCCTTAGAAGTTTTCACACCTTTTCCTTTAAACTTGCTTTTACCGGTTACCATATTGGCAGCAGCCTCCACAGGTACGCTAGGTTGGTTACCATTATGCACCTCCTGAATCGCAATTGCATTCATCAATTCATTGAGTGTCAAGTTTCCAGTACGATGCTTGAGGGTCATACCGAATTCCCCCAAGATCGAGGAAACTTCTCAATGATAGCCATGACAACGAACTTATCAGGAAGTCCCATGTCAGCATCCTTGAGTGACTGCAAAATGATTTGGAGTTCGTGCACTTGGTCGGTAACCGACTTTCCCTCACTCATGTGATAATTCAGGAACTTTCCCACTTGGTACTTTTCCACACCGGAGTCATCGGTGCTGTACTTCGTGGAAAGCGTTTCCCACAGTGACGCAGCAGTGAGAGGAGCAGAGCAATAAACATCAAAGAGTGCATTCGACAAAGCTGACAGAATGCATCCTCGAACAACATCATCCTGCTCCTTCCACAGTTTAACAGCAGCCACATTAACTGGATCATCACCATTCAGAGCGGGACATTTGGATGTCAGCATACCAGACATGCCCTTAATTGACCGCCAGATCTTTATGCGTTCAGACCAACGCTTGAAGTTCTTGCCACCGAACTTCTCCGGAAGATCGGAGGTGTCAACTAGGGACTTAAAGGGAGAGCTAGAGGAACCACCAGACATGATCAAATAAAACTATTTTCTCTTAGACTGTTGGAAATTAAATTAATAAGCACCACAGATTAAACAACAATTTAATCAACAGTAGGGGATTTTATTGATCAAGTCAAAACGTACCAATTAAGCCAATAGCAAAACCGAAAGCCAAGGAACAGGATCAGGAAAACAGACAGAAACAAGAAGAACAAACGGTTAGAAAACTTATCGTGATTTGATCGAGTCGCCTTAGGAAGACTGTCCTAAGAGAAAATATTGCCCCCAATTGGTGCAACTCAGGTACAGGCAAATTTCTCCGAGGATAAAACGATCACGGACTACGTACCACAAAGCAGCACACAGGTAGGTAGTCACCGGCGGTCCTATCTCAGTCGCCTTGAATCTCACGAACAAATCTCTACGAACGGGAGTAATCGATCAATGAATAAAAGCAAGAGAATTGTGTTTCTCTCTAATATTCATGTACCAAAAACGGCTGAGGCATTAGAGTATTTATATGTGTGGTAAAAATTAGGTTTTAGGTTTAATTAAGCCTAAAACCCTGCTCCAATTCGGCCCAGGAAAGGTCAAATCCCGTCACAAGCGCGGCCGCTCTAGCGAGGAGCGCGACCGCGCTAAGCTCCAGGAAAAAGTGGCGAAGCCTCGGCCCTTAAGCGCGGCCGCTCTTGGCACGAGCGCGGCCGCTCTCCCCCGCAATGCTTCAGACGTGATTTTGTTCCCCTTTTGCCAATTCAGTTCAAGCCAAACACTTTCATGTCATAGCCTATGAACTTCATACCACAAATACAAAAAATTCCAACACTTTCATATTTCAAATTTGTCTCTTAACAATCTTTAATTAACAACTTTAAACTCAGTTTAAGATACGCAACCTATGTTCATATCAGGTTCAACCTTCAGTTAAGTATGCTAACCGAAAAACTTATAGCGAAAGAAAAATAAAATAAAAATTCTTGTTCAAGTTCTGTATATATATATATGCATACCACAAAGTTACTGGTGAGAGACTGGATATAGTCGTAGTCCCATATTGTTGGCTGATAGTTTGCTGTTCTTCTGAGAACGGGTAGATCTGTAGTCTTGCAATACGCAGATGTCGCTGCCATTGGCGGAATACTATGCTTTCGATAAAGAAGCTTATGTGAACTGGAAGCGGAAGAAGAAACTGGAAAGAGAAAGCGAAGGGCCATGACGGAAATGGGAAGAATGAAGATTTAGTGGTTTGTTTTTCTTGCTGTCAAGAGCCCTTCAAACTTTGCCTCTCTATATAGATAAAATTATGATCATTGACAAGATAAGATAAAGGTGAGGAGGAGATCAATCCTCCCATAAATAATGAACAACGTGAATCATTTCAACAAAGAGAGACTACCATTTGTTTTGTTTTCTTCTTCTTCTTCGTATGAAGCATTTTATTTGAAAAAGACAGTACATCGCTAGTTGTATTATTAGTCACATAGAATTAGGTGGAGTACCACTACTACTAGATACTACTAGAAACTGAATGATTACCGATGGAAATATCCGTCGATATGATATACTCCCTCCGTCCCATTAATAACTTAACTTTTTGTCAAAACGGGTGTCCCGTTAAAAGCTTCACCTTTCCTAAAATGACAAAGAATCTTTACTATTCCACCCACTAATTCTCTCTCCTACTTTACTTTTACACTCACAACACTTTTCAAATTTACAATTCCCTCTACTCATTCTCTCTCCTATTTTACTTTTATACTCACAACACTTTCTCCTCTCTCCTGCATGCCAAGCCCAAAATGGTGACCTAATTAATAGGACTGAGGGAGTATATGTAATTTCATCGGTAATATAAATTGTCAGTCGGTAAAGGAAGCCTACCGGCCGATGACCGACGCTATCCCGGAGAGATTACCAACATTCAGATACAACTCAATTAAACATTTACCAAAAATATGAAAAAACAAATTCAACGCCACCAAATTCTAAAAAACAACATAAAAACTACATAAGTTTGATTACAAGCCAAATAAAATACAAGTTTAATGATCCCGACCCCCACTACCACTTCACCTACTAGTGCCACGACCACCATACAAATCATGGTATTGATCAACTGATGAGCAGAGGCATTACCGCTAGTAGGTTGTTATTGTTGCAAATTAATGGTTGCCATTACTTGTTGCATTCGCTCCTGTAAGTACCCCAATCTGGATCGTTAATGTTTCGTCAGCCCAAATTAATGATTTATGATCATTTAGGGACATTTTGGACATTATTTTGACAATTTGAATGAGGAAAGACCTCTTAGGAATAAAAAAATAGACAAATACCTCACTGAAAATTTGTTATTTCCAATAAAAGGGAATATTGACCAAGAGCAAAATGCCAAAACTGCTTTTCTGCACGGATCAAGCATGCTGCTGGGTCATCTGCGCGGACAAGATTGCACCTACAATCTTGTCCACGCGGATAAGATTGTCATCCAGACAACCTATGAATACAACCCTTCTCCCTCAGTTTAACAAGTGAGAAAAAACCAAAAAAATACGAAAACCTATTGTTATGCTGTCAAAATCCATTCCCAAGTAGCCATTCACACCTTCACAATTCAAAATTCAACACTAATTCAAACACCAAATTCATCCCAAACCACTTTAAGCCTTTAAATCTATCAAACCCTAAACAATAACCCAAGAAACAATTGGTAAACCCTCACCTCCCTTACTCAAATCTCCTTCATCCATGCATACATTTCATATATAAATGATGTAGCCTTGTTTATTTACTTACTTGCTCATCCCCTTCCCCTCTTGTCCCAAGGATCCAAGAGGATCTCCATGGAATCCATTTTCATGGATGATCTTCTAAGATGATCCACATTTTCCTTTACTTTTATGTTATTTCCCACTCCTTTTTTTTTTTTTACATTATTTGATACTTGCTTGCTTGACCTAGAAGATGGTCATCTTGGAGTTCATCTCCATGGATGACCACATCAAATGGTCCACATTTGCTAATTTCATGCCTCTTTACATTTCTAGTCTTTACTTACTTTCTTGACCTAAATATGGTCATCTTGAAGTCAATCTCCATAGATGATCATTTCAAATGGTCCACATCATTTACTTTCTTGCAAATCCCCCTCCCTAGTCTAAGATGCTCACCTTGGAACACTTTCCTTAGATGAAAATCATCTAGGCTTATATAATAGGTCACACAAGATGTAGGAGATACACTTGAGTATAGATCTCAAGGATGGTCATCTTATGACCACCTTAGAGATCTTCCTCTAAAGTTGTTAAATCTTGACCTAATTCTTTTGTCAAATTTACTTTCATGTCAAATTTCCCTTTCCCCCTAGCAAATGAAATGCTCACAAAGTCCTAACGTACCCCCGGGATGACTTGATTAAGAGGATTCATCACTTATGATCACTAATCAAAGTCTAGGGAAAGAGAGGACAAGCATGGATGCCAAAATCCAAACACCCCTTTACTTTTTGTCTTTTCAGTTACAATTCCAGATAAGTCCTGTAAATCCAGTTAACTTTCTGGAAATTACAGTGACTAAACTGGAAACTGTAAAAATATTGGCACTGCAGCCCCATCCGCACGGATGAGATTGCACTACAATCTCCTCCACGCGGATGACATTGTCATCTGCAAACAGTCCCTCAGTTTTCTGTTATTTTCAGTTTAATCACTGTTTTCAAACTGTTTTTTAGTTCAGTCCCTAGAATTTCATTTATTTTCAGAAAAGTCCTTTCAAATACACACACACACACAAAAGGTTTCAAGTGAGGAAGACTCATCGTATGAGGCATTCCGGGTGAACGCCAAACGTTCTTCCCGGAGTGTAACGTGACCTCCGAACTCACTTTCTCTAATATTGGGTATTTTTCAAAATTTTGGCCCTTAAATTAAAAACGGCGTGGTGACTCTGAAATGATTTTTCAAAGTCCGAAAAGATTTTTCAAACTTCCAAAACAAAAGGTTTTGTCGGGCGCCCAATAAAAAGGGGGGAAAAATCGGATACACATCATCACAGTGGCGACTCTGCTGGGAAAATAAGAAGCTTTTTTTTTTAAAACTAAATAAAAAAAATGATACTAAAGTATATAGGCGGGAAACCATTAACTTTCCTGTTAACGCCTCCTTATTGGAGCCAGGGATAAAATACGGTATAACAATGCCACGTACTGGTGTCATTTCAAATAAAAAAAAGGCTTTTGTGGGTCAGACTTCCATCCCAACGCTGAAACTTTTGTTTTGTGTGTGTATGTATTTTCTCGTTATACGTTGTTATCATTTTGACCGTCCCGAAAAAGTCAAATTTTGACTGTCGGATCGATTCTTTTAACTGTTAAACTTTATGTGCTTAATGTTTTCAAAAAAAAAAAATATCTTTTGCATGCATCATGCCTTTAAGATACATTTGAAAATTTCTTTTTTTACTCAAAAAGGAAGATAGACTGCCGCACACTACGCGCACATCGAACTTACACTGCACACTACGTCCTTAACCCGGAAAATCTCAGTAGCAGTCTGGGAGGCCTTACTACGCCTCTCAGTGCGAGCACGGGACGACCGAAACAGCCATTGGTTTACTCTCGTGTCAACCTTGCACTTGTCCGTGACACACTTTTTTCGAGACTCGGTTGGTTTTTGGTCCGGTCCGTGTCAGACTGTGTCAGTGCATGCCCCGTGTAGGTCAAACCCTAGTCAATGTGCCAAGTCAGGATTCCCCGCGAACCTAACTCAGTCGAAGTCATGCCGATTTTCCTCCATGAACTTTGACCAGATCTTGACTGGGGCTCAGACTTTGACTTTGACCCACACAGCTCATACACCGGCTCCCGGTATGACACCGAGTCATCAAGGATTAACGCTCGATCCATGTCTAATTACTGCTTAACCAACGACGAGTCAAGATACCTTGTGGACTTTTATTAGTTAGAGTCATGCCGGTTTTCCGTCAAGCACTTTGACTCGATCTTTACCCTCGACGCTGGCCTTGCCAGTAATTTACCTCGAGTGCGCATTAAGGCTTCATGATCCACCAGACCTTAGGTTCATTTTCCTTTTCGGTCGGTGGGACCCGCTTGCCCTATGGAACCCTTGTTCGGGGTCACAGGTTGAGGGTTTACAGACGTAGTGATGGGTTCCACTAATCCAGGTGATGGAGGAAAACTCCCTCTTGTAATAAAAACCGAGCAAGTGTACTCACTACCGGTGTAGCAGTATGCAAATGCAGGGGTCGAATCCACAGAGACTCGTTGGTAAACAAGTAAAGTAAAAGCAGTGAATTGAGTAACCAAAGTTTATAATTTTTATTTGATTTAAGACTAAAAACATAAAATAAATAACTAAAACTAACTAAACGAGAAAACAGATTATGAGCAGAGATTCGTAGATTGGATTTCACTATACCATCATTCTATGCAGAATTTTACTTAAGAAACATTAACTCAACTTCTAGGGTTCATTCACTTTAGCTAGGATCGACACGGTTAGATGGCCGGATTACAATCCCAAATACTCTTTTTAATATTGTAGTGTCTATTACGGTACCACAATATACCAAGAATAAATTAAACACACAAGAATTAAAGAACCTAACATTGATCCGCTTCTATTACGGCACAGACCAAATTATTCAATCAATAATGGTTTATGTATAAATCGCCCAAATTAATGGCTCGATAAATACCCAATTATTCAAAGATGAGTTCGTATCTTAACATACGTCTCGAATCCAAGAACAAGAAATTAAAATCTATTGACGAACTAGAAGGAATTAAATAGAAAGAATTAAAATACTATTGCATAGAAATCCGGTAAAGGTTTTACCAATCTACAAATCTAATAAATTAGCTACTCATAATTTACAAATAATAAAAACCTGGAATGATGAATAAATCTTCTTCTTCAATTGTTCCAAGAAAAGAAAAAAAATTAATAAAACTCTAATAATCTGGAATAATTATCATATATATCCATCATGTGCCGTGGCTGCTGTGCTTGTTTATATAGAATTAGGGTGAAATCTGTGGTCCCTAGCTGAGAAATGACACAAATGCCCTTGAAAAATACGTAAAACTGATGCTGGAAACGACGTAGCGCGGCCGCTCAAGTGGCCTAGCGCGTCCGCGCAAGTTGGCAGTAAGTTTGTGCGTAATTCTCCTCCTAAGCTTGGCCTTGGCCTGAATGTTGCCTTGGCCCAGATTGCCTTCACCTTGGCCCCAAATGGCCTTGCCTCCTGGCCGGCCAATGCATGCAGTGGCCCATTTTCCTGGCAGCAATTTGGCCTCAATTAGTACCATTTGTTATTTGTTTCGTCTCGCCATTTTGCAACCGCACTTTGACCACTATAATGACTTCTTTTGCACTTCGCTCTTTGGGATTTTATTTTTCATTTTATCCCAGGAATTTTTATAAATTAAATTCGTCCAAAAATTCCATATTTCCAATTCAGTCCTTAAATTTCCCAATATTTCCCATTTGGTCCTTGGAGCTCAAAATGCCAGTTTTGTCCTGAATTTTCCAAAATTACAATTTGATCCAAAAGCTCGTTTATTTCACTATTTTCCTTCTCTGCTCCGCTCCACTTTATTCCTTTTGCACTTTTTAGTCATAAAATACACCTTTAAGCAGCTCTATACCCTGTACTCATAAAATACTCACAAACCATGTCAAAAATACATAAAACTCGGGAATCAAACTCAAGGAAAGCCTAAAAGTGCATCATTTGGATGGGTAAATACACATCCATCAAACACCCACAAACTAACCTTTTGCTCGTCCCGAGTAAAACAAAACTAAAAGAAGTAAAATAAAACTACTCTAAATAAAATATTAAAACAAAATAATTATTTTTGGGATGTTCTATCTCAGATGAGTCATTGGCCATACAAGTCTCAGATTCTCACCAACACACATAATCAACAGGTGTCACCACAGTAATGGGATTACAATCACATTGAAGCATAAAAATCACAATTTTCCACCGCGGCATGAATGATGAATGAATTATGGGAGGTCACTGCCAACAACCTAAGATTGTTTATGGATTCACTAAGCGATGCTCTAAATACATATGTTATAGACAGTACAACCCAAAAAGGACACTCATATGCATATTTACACGATTGTCAACCCGGTTACTCGATATTGAAAGAATAATATGGCTTAAAAGTTAAGTGCGAAAGATCGCAGGGCTAGGTTCATGGTTACAAATGAAGGTAAGGACATACGAACATAAGAAAGTGAAACTAGAAAGTCTTCTTGTAACAATACATCCTCACTTTGATGATAAATTCTCCACTCACCCTTATTATTTCCCAATGTGCCAACCCACAAACTAAAACTTTTTCATACATTGACATGGAGTTGGGCACATTCCATTACTTTCTTTGGTCACCTTGAAATATAATTCCACTTTTGATATTAGAGAGGGCAAGGCTTTTTTTTTTTTTTTACTTTTTTTTTTTTTTTTTTTTTTTTTGCTTTGCACAATTACATCACGAAGAATGTGCATTCAATATTTTTTTTTTTTCAAGCCCCTCTTTTCATTACATAACATGACCCTTTTCTTTATTTTCGTGACCACTTTTCACTCGATCCTTTGATTATCAAAACATCCCCCAAAATATCCCCATTCTTTCCCTAGTTTCACTTTCTTGAAAAGGTGAGAAAATAGTGTATAAGTTAAAAGGGTGGGATAATAAAGGTTCAAATGAAGGCGAATGGTGGTCTAAAATAACCTCCCACTTTGTGAAAGATTCCATTCTTTTTCAAGCTCAAAAGGGGTTCTAGCGAATTTTTTTATATAAGTGACTAGAAAGTTTAAGGCTCACAAAAAGGGATTCAAAGAATAGCCATATATATCAAGTAACCTATTGACGTGTTATTGACAATCATGCAAACATGTTCTAGGGACCCCGAGAATACACAAAGTGATCCCATAAAGGGCACCTAAGTTGATGACAATGACCAAGAAAATGATACGGAAGTGAGAGGTGGTGCAATCATAATTTAAATGTTTCAATGCAATCCCAATCACCACACTAATAATAGCACATGTGATTTTAAAAATAAAGCACACTCTAATCATCACAGACTTTGGCCAACATCCCAACTATGAAAAGAACAAAATTTTTAAATTTTTCTATTTTTTTAGAGGGTGACACTATATACACTCCCCTATAAACCCACAAACTCGGAGAGTTGCCCACCCCCAAACTCAAAACATGCTATGTCCTCAGAGCACAGAGAACAAAAGTGTGCCTTGGGCTTAACGGATGGCAAGACACTACTAAACAGTAATTAATCAAAACAATAAAACATACCTCATTGGGTTGCCTCCCAAGCAGCGCATTTGGTTAGAGTCGTTAGCCCGACTATGGTCCCAATCTTACTTGGCCTTCGCTTTGCGGCCTTTGGACCATCTCTTTTCCTTACGGGCACAAACGCCCTTCTCTCTCCAAATCAACTCTCCATTGTTAACAAGTAGGGGTAAAGCCACATTTATTTTTGAAACTTTACGCTTGTGCTTACCCCTTTTTCTTTTCCTTTTGTTGGGGTTTCCACCCCCAAACTCAACCTTTTCTGCAACCTCCTCAATTTCCTCACTTTCATCCCACACTGTTGTGATTGACTTTGCTTGCTCCGGTGGGTTCTTTTCTTTCATCAATTCTTGGGCAACCTTCACAAGCTGCTCTACTTGTGTGCCCATCTTTTCAATTGCAGCATCTGTATTTCTGTTACTTTGCTGCATCTCCATCCTTAACTGCTGGACTGCCAGCTCCCAAGGCTCTTTATCATGTTGTCCAGGTGGTGGAACATGAAGAGGTTTCACTTGCTGATTATGATGGCCACCCCATGGATTGTAGTTACCATATAGGTTGCCTTGGGGTGGTGGCCTTGGTGCATATCCATTGAAAGCATGTGCCTGTTCAGGATGATAAGAAAAATTTGCTGCACTTGGACACATATTAGTCACATGAGATGATAAACCACAATTTGCACAATAATCGCAATAACATTGGCACCAAATAGAAAGTGCCACAGCAAATCAATTTATCAATTTTATTATTTAACAAAGGTTATCCGCTTTCGAAATATTATCACTAGCATTCAATTCAAGTACTCCCCTAGTTCTACCTCGAGCTCTTTTGTTGAGAATTAGCACTCAACATCTCATATAAAGCTTTAGTCTCATCCGGGTCTTGGCTCCTATCGAGCCTCCCCAAAGATTGTCAACCATTGATTGACCATTCTCATTCAAGCCATCATAAAAGGCTTGGTTCAGTGAGGGTAGTGTGAAATTATGATGGGGACATTGCATTATCATCGTATTAAATCTTTCCCATGCCTCATGAAAAGGCTCTCCCACATCTTGGGAAAATGTCATCAGTTTCTGTCTAAAATTAGCCAACAGATGATGTGGGTAATATCTTTTAAGGAACACATCTTGCAATTCTACCCAAGTACTAATCTTTGCTTTCTACAAGCAAGCATCAACAACCATGTTTTAGCCACTCCCTTAAGAGTGTAAGGAAAACACTTTAATCTAATTTGCTCCTCAGTCACTCCCTGTCTTAACAAAAATTGAGCAACAACAATAATATACTCTTTGAGGAACGTAAGTGCATCCTCACCAGGCAATCCGTGAAAGCTTGACAACATGGCAAAGTATTGTCCTTTGACCTCTAGATTTTTGGCTGCATCGGACAGCACTATGCAAGAGGTAGATGTGTCTACCCTAGGTCTCAGGAAATCATTCATAGTTTGTGCCGGTGGTACTGCCATCTCGGCTTTCTCTTCCTCTACCTCGGTGGTGGAGGGTTCTGATTCAGTGTCAGAATCCGAGAAAAGGGGATTAAAGAGGGGATCGCCCTCAAATACTTCTTCAAGAAGTTTAGTGTCTTTAACTCTATTAAGTCTGTTTATGTTGTCGTTCAATGGCACCAATGTAGGTTTCAAAGAACGACGACCTTGCATTCACTACCTAACCTACTTGTTTACTTGCAACAAGTCCCCGGCAACGGCGTCAAAAACTTGATGGAGGAAAACTCCCTCTTGTAATAAAAACCGAGCAAGTGTACTCACTACCGGTGTAGCAGTATGCAAATGCAGGGGTCGAATCCACAGAGACTCGTTGGTAAACAAGTAAAGTAAAAGCAGTGAATTGAGTAACCAAAGTTTATAATTTTTATTTGATTTAAGACTAAAAACATAAAATAAATAACTAAAACTAACTAAACGAGAAAACAGATTATGAGCAGAGATTCGTAGATTGGATTTCACTATACCATCATTCTATGCAGAATTTTACTTAAGAAACATTAACTCAACTTCTAGGGTTCATTCACTTTAGCTAGGATCGACACGGTTAGATGGCCGGATTACAATCCCAAATACTCTTTTTAATATTGTAGTGTCTATTACGGTACCACAATATACCAAGAATAAATTAAACACACAAGAATTAAAGAACCTAACATTGATCCGCTTCTATTACGGCACAGACAAAATTATTCAATCAATAATGGTTTATGTATAAATCGCCCAAATTAATGGCTCGATAAATACCCAATTATTCAAAGATGAGTTCGTATCTTAACATACGTCTCGAATCCAAGAACAAGAAATTAAAATCTATTGACGAACTAGAAGGAATTAAATAGAAAGAATTAAAATACTATTGCATAGAAATCCGGTAAAGGTTTTACCAATCTACAAATCTAATAAATTAGCTACTCATAATTTACAAATAATAAAAACCTGGAATGATGAATAAATCTTCTTCTTCAATTGTTCCAAGAAAAGAAAAAAAATTAATAAAACTCTAATAATCTGGAATAATTATCATATATATCCATCATGTGCCGTGGCTGCTGTGCTTGTTTATATAGAATTAGGGTGAAATCTGTGGTCCCTAGCTGAGAAATGACACAAATGCCCTTGAAAAATACGTAAAACTGATGCTGGAAACGACGTAGCGCGGCCGCTCAAGTGGCCTAGCGCGTCCGCGCAAGTTGGCAGTAAGTTTGTGCGTAATTCTCCTCCTAAGCTTGGCCTTGGCCTGAATGTTGCCTTGGCCCAGATTGCCTTCACCTTGGCCCCAAATGGCCTTGCCTCCTGGCCGGCCAATGCATGCAGTGGCCCATTTTCCTGGCAGCAATTTGGCCTCAATTAGTACCATTTGTTATTTGTTTCGTCTCGCCATTTTGCAACCGCACTTTGACCACTATAATGACTTCTTTTGCACTTCGCTCTTTGGGATTTTATTTTTCATTTTATCCCAGGAATTTTTATAAATTAAATTCGTCCAAAAATTCCATATTTCCAATTCAGTCCTTAAATTTCCCAATATTTCCCATTTGGTCCTTGGAGCTCAAAATGCCAGTTTTGTCCTGAATTTTCCAAAATTACAATTTGATCCAAAAGCTCGTTTATTTCACTATTTTCCTTTTCTGCTCCGCTCCACTTTATTCCTTTTGCACTTTTTAGTCATAAAATACACCTTTAAGCAGCTCTATACCGTGTACTCATAAAATACTCACAAACCATGTCAAAAATACATAAAACTCGGGAATCAAACTCAAGGAAAGCCTAAAAGTGCATCATTTGGATGGGTAAATACACATCCATCACCAGGACTTAGAGTAGTTTAAAAAAAAAGAGCAATCTTTTCCAACCGCTTAGGTTTTAATAAAACACGATTTAAGTAAACGGAAACAAATAACCGCATGTTGCATGAGCCTTGAGCCCAAACACCTACCCTTTTTCATCAATCCTAAAAGTCTGAACCTCCCTTGTATCTTTCTCCCGTAGCACCTCGCAAGGCTTGGGTACGGACACCGGGTCACCGTCTGGCTAGTTGGGAAGAATCAAGATCATCGTCAGCTTCACCGTTCGCTTCAACTCCGATTTTCAGAATGTCTGCATCAGCTGGTAACAATGGGGACAATACCACTTCGCCTCCCGGGATCCCTCAGACAGACCAGCATTGGATCCCGTTGGTCGAACAAATGAGACTGCGGCAGGAAGCACAGATAAATAGCCTTTTGGAGGCTATTAGGAGCCATGGTTTGATTGCCAGTCCCAATCCCGACGACACTTTCACCGTGGAAGAAGAGGAAGACCCTAATCTCACTCTCGGTCGCCCCGAGTATGTCAGGATGCCACCACCAGCCTCCTAAGCGACTACTGCCAGAACCCCTGCCTCTCGGTCTGCAGGTCAGCCGGTCCCTAAGAAACAGCTCAAAATGCCGCCATCACAGTTTGATCTAAAACAGCAGTCAGGGATGGGTCAGTTCGGTTTTTCTCAGCAGCAGTCAAATGTTCCTCCTCAGAATAGCACCCATCGGACAAATCCCAGTTCTTCCCGAGCTGTCCAAACAGATATCAATAATGGAAATGAGACTCTACCTCCAGGAAGTGTCCGAACAATGGAGGAAGTATGGTTAGCCGTCAAGGCTCTCGAGGAACGTTAGAACGAGCAACATGCCTGGATCGAGGAAGCCACACGCCATTTCGGGACCTTGACAATTCCTCAGCTGACTGGAGCACCCCTAAAGGACAAATACGTGCCCGCTCCCCTAGTTTCTAATGCCTCCCGTTACCCCTCGGGATCCAATCATTTGCTTCCAGGCAAACCCAACAATCACCATATCGAGGCCCCGGACCCGCAACCAGCTGTCGAACACATTTGGTGGGATGTCTACGACTGTCCCGATTGCCTCGAGAGAGACTACCAAGATGAGATAAATGAGGACCGTCCTACCAAGAAGAAGAAAGCTTCTTCCCAGCAAAAGTTGAAAGAAAGGTTCGAAACCAGTGATACCAGTGTAGGGACACTTGGGGAACCATCAGGGAAATTCGACTACTACGTCCTCTACCCTAATGAACCTAAGCCGCGGCACAAATGACTGCACAATCTTGAGGCCCGCAACTCAACTACCAATGAGGAGTAGCTATGATGGGGGCTACCCATCCTTAAATGAAAATGTTACAATAGTCTCTTAATCAACCTTCGTAGGCTCTAGTATTTTCTCTTTTACCAAAGTCCTTCGTGGACATCTGCTATTGTAGTCCGTTATGGACAGGGTAGTTAAAAATTCAACTTTTGTATGAGTCTTTTTCTTTTCTCGCTAGACTCGAGGCATTATTTTGTATTTAATGAAATGGTCTTATTTCAAATGATCACTCGTATTGCTCAAATGCTTGAACTACGACGGCCTGAGCTCCTCACAACGAGGAAAACGTAGGCAACCAGAAATGGTCCGGCCATAAATGCATTTCAAACTGATGAAGGATTTTGGGCAGTCTTGTGATCATTTTGGATAAAACATGTTTCCAAATGTCTCGACGAGTCTTCTTTTTCTACAACAAAGGGAAGGTAGAGCTAAACAATGATTTCTGTCAGCAAGGGCTTCCATACACTTTTCCATGTCAATGCTCTCTCAAAAGAACCAAGTCTCGAAATGAGTTCTTTTGTGCCCTTAGCAAATGAGGCCATCTTCGAAAAAAAAAATGCCCTTGCGGGTATACACTTCTAAAAATCTCTTTTGTCCGGTTGACTAATTAACTAAAGAAAATAAAGAAAAGGATGGGTTTCCCCCCTTTGCTACATGGCAATTCGATCCTTGAAAGACGCCTTAGCTCTGTGGGCCATCCAAGGAACAACGACACAACCCCAGGCTCAGAAACCCGTAACTTGGGAAACAATCCGGAAGGCTGCCCAGTCAGAAACTTGTAATACTCAATATCCCCAAGCTCAGCCCATCACCATTGCTATGCTCCGGGAGACTTGCAACAAAATCAGTCAGAACCGGTGGCCAGTTGCTAAGCAAGCTCCTCCATTGATCTTAGCAGCATTAAAAGAGTCCTCTAAAGAGGCGACAAATAAGCCAGAGGGAGAAGTGAACCTGTTGACCAGATCCGGGCAGATCCATCAGGGTAATCCCAAGACAGATAAGAAGTCAGCGGATCAAGCACCCAGGGAGAACCGTAACCCCTATGCCAAGACAGCTGAAACTCCTGACCCTGAGAAAGAGGATCCTGTGCTCACTCAGTTGAAACAGATTCAAGCCAACATCTCTCTATGGTCCTTACTCACCTCATCTTATCCCCACAAGCTAAAATTGGAGGAAAGTCTGGCCCGCACACTGGTCCCTATTGATGCCACCCCTGATGACGTGGTGCAATTAATTGGGAACATCCACTACGGAAACATAGTCACCTTTACAGACCTAGATCTCCCCCAGTTTGGAGCCGATCATAATGAGCCTCTCTTCATCACGGTCCAATTGGATGAACGACGCCTCCCTCGGGTCCTAGTTCACATTGGGTCCGGAATGAACATCCTCCCAGCAAAGATCATGAGCCTGCTCGGCATCAAGCCCACAAATCTGAAGCCTTCCTCCCTCACAGTCAAGGCCTATGACTTGACATCTCGTACAGTGCTTGGGGCTGCTACTTTAAATCTGTGCTTCGGCAAGAAAATGATACTCGTAGAATTCCAAGTCATTGATATCCCAATCACCTTTAATGCTCTGTTGGGAAGACCTTGGCTGCACAAAGTTAATGGGGTCGCTTCGAGCCTTCATCAGTGTGTAAAGTTCGTTTCAGACGGGGATCTAACAACCATTTATGGAGACCTAGTCACTTTGGAAGGCACTGACACGGGTGGAACACCCATCCTGGAGATCAAACATGATGAGGATGGTTTCATGCTGACTGGCTTCACAGTTGAGTCTCCTAAAGCCCAAGTTTGCAATGTGGATCTGACTGTCACTCGGGACAAGATCCCTCCTGTTATGAGGATGATGAGAAAGATGAATTACCTGCTTGGTCTGGGTCTCGGGAAGCGCCTACAAGGGACTCACAAGGTCATTGAGGTGAAGGAACAGAAAACTCGCCATGGCCTGGGATATGAGCCAACTTCAGAGAAGATTGCAAAAGAGAAAGAAATTGCTCGAAAAAGAAAGGAAGCTGCTGCAAAAAAGATCCTTTTCAGTGGTCCTAAATCTCCCCCTTTCAGTCTTGACATGACTGACTACTTCATAAAGGGCGCTCCACAGCTAGACAATTCCGCCGTCAAAGAGCCCACTCCTACAGAAGGCTGGCTGAAACTACAGGAAAACCTCAGTAAGTTCAGGGGAACCAGAGCCAACCCCGTTCGAAGAATGTTTCTCGATCTACCCAAGATACCTGGGCTACTACCACCATGAAGAGAAAGTACACTTTCAAAGGGGTGCCAGAGCTGGTAAATCATTTTGAGAAGCTCAACGAGGTCATTCTGACTGTCGAGGAGGCCACAAAAGCTGAGTTTGAACTGGTCATGCAAAAGGCCAAGATTCCAGAATTCTCCCTAGATGAATGGGATGGTCCCGTAATGCAACAGATGTTTGGGGAAGAAGTGCACATTCCAGACCTGATCGACTGGGGTTCAGTGAAAGAAATGATCGCAGTAATCGAAGCAGGAGGACAGAAGTCGTTAGACCCTCGAGCCATGGTCATGCAGTATACCATACCCTTGAAGAATTGGGAAACTCTTTCCGGTCCGTCCGCGAGCGAAGAAGAAATGGTCACGAAGCTTGGATTGGTTCCCCGTCCCCTTGTGTCCACCTACCTCAAGTCCTCTGAGTCTCTTGTCTTCGAATTCGAGTCCCTAGAGTCGTCTTATGGCCTTCCGCCAGAAGACTATGAAATTGTAGCCAATGCTGTACTTCCTTTTACTCTGAATGAAATGATCGACCTTTTCGAGTATCCCCTGATCGCCACTTTAACTAATGATAAGTTAACTAACAACTTAAAAAAGGTTAATAATGATTCACTAGATAAAGATGCAGGCACACTAAACGAACAATACATTAAAGAAATCTTTAAGCAGGTTATTGAGAAAGAGAAAAACCGAGCCCAAGCTGCCGAGAAGGTTTTGACTCGTGTGAATCTGGGAACTGCAGAAGAGCCTAAAGAGAAGCAGATTGGCAGTTTCTTCGATGGGCCCGAACAAGCAACTCTGACGGAACTACTCAGGAAATTTGTGGACGTGTTTGCATGGTCTTACAAGGATATGCCCGGCCTCGATCCCTCCATAGTGGAGCACCGGATACCGTTAGATCCAGAAGTCAAGCCAGTCAAACAGAAGCTGAGAAAGATCAAACCTGAGTGGTCATTACAAGTAAAGGAAGAAATTGAGAAGATGCTCAAAGAAGGATTCATTTGGGTCATTGAGTACCCCACCTGGCTCTCCAACATCGTAACAGTCACCAAGGCTAATGGAAAAGTCCGATGCAGTGTGGATTTCAGAGATCTCAACAAAGCCAGCCCAAAGGATGACTTTCCCCTGCCCAACATTGACATGCTGGTAGATACCACAGCCAATTACGAGGTCAAGTCTTTCGTTGACGGTTTCGCCGACTACAACCAGATCAAAATGGCCGAAGAGGACCATGCTAAGATAGCTTTCACTACTCCCTGGTGGTCATATTGCTATACAGTCATGCCGTTTGGTCTAAAGAACGCTGGGGCTACCTATCAGAGGGCTGCTACCGCCCTGTTCCACGACATGATTCATAAAGAAATAGAGGTCTACGTGGATGACATGATAGTCCACTCCAAAGGATCCGATGGTCAGCACTTCATCGATTTGAGAAAATTCTTCGACCGTCTCAGAGAACATTCCATGAGGCTGAAACCAGCTAAATGCTCCTTCGGCGTCAAGCGAGGCAAGGTGCTGGGGTACATGGTAACTGAACGGGGAATTGAAGTAGACCCGCAGAAGATCAAAGCCATAGTTGAGATGAAGCCGCCTCGAACTTTGACAGAGGTTAAATCTTTTATGGAAAGGCTGCAGTACATAAGCCGCTTCGTGAATCAACTGACCTCCATCTGTGAGCCCATCATTAAGCTGATGAAGAAGAGCAAATCCAATGAAATGCTTACAAAGTCCTAACGTACCCCCGGGATGACTTGATTAAGTGGATTCATCACTTATGACCACTAATCAAGGTCTAGGGAAAGAGAGGACAAGCATGGATGCAAAAATCCAAACACCCCCTTTACTTTCTGTCTTTCCAGTTACAATTCCAGTTAAGTCCTGTAAATCCAGTTAACTTTCTGGAAATTACAGTGACTAAACTGGAAACTGTAAAAATATTGGCACTGCAGCCCCATCCACGCGGATGAGATTGCACTACAATCTCCTCCACGCGGATGACATTGTCATCTGCAAACAGTCCCTCAGTTTTCTGTTATTTTCAGTTTAATCACTGTTTTCAAACTGTTTTTCAGTTCAGTCCCTAGAATTCCAGTTATTTTCAGAAAAGTCCTTTCAAATACACACGCACACACAAAAGGTTTCAAGTGAGAAAGACTCGTCGTACGAGGCATTCCGGGTGAACGCCAAACGTTCTTCCCGAAGTGTAACGTGACCTCCGAACTCACTTTCTCTAATATTGGGTATTTTTCAAAGTTTTGGCCCTTAAACTAAAAACGGCGTGGCAACTCCGAAATGATTTTTCAAAGTTCGAAAAGATTTTTCAAACTTCCAAAACAAAAGGTTTTGTCGGGCGCCCAATAAAAAGTGGGGAAAATTGGATACACATAAACACAGTGGCGACTCCGCTGGGAAAAAAATAAGCTTTTTTTTGAAAAAAAAAACTAAATAAAAAAAATGATACTAAAGTATATAGGCGGGAAACCATTAACCTTTCTGTTAACGCCTCCTTATTGGAGCCGGGGATAAAATATGGTATAACAATGCCACGTACTGGTGTCATTTAAAAAAAAGGGCTTTTGTGGGTCAAACTTCCATCCCAATGCTTGAAACTTTTGTTTTGTGTGTGTATGTATTTTCCCGTTATATGTTGTTATCATTTTTACCGTCCCGAAAAAGTCAAATTTTGACTGTCGGATCGATTCTTTTAACTGTTAAACATTATGTGCTTAATGTTTTCAAAAAAAAAAACTTTTGCATGCATCATGCCTTTAAGATACATTTGAAAATTTCTGTTTTTTACTCAAAAAGGAAGATAGACTGCCGCACACTACGCGCACGTCGACCTTACACTGCACACTACGTCCTTAACCCGGGAAATCTCAGTAGCAGCCTGGGAGACCTTACTACACCTCTCGGGGCGAGCACGGGATGACCCAAACAGCCATTGGTTTACCCTCGTGTCGACCCTGCACTTGTCCGTGACACACTTTTTTCCGAGATCCGGTTGGTTTTTTTCTCAATTTATAAATGTGAAAATCATTATATAGTTATACTCATCAAAACTGTGAAATAGACTTCTCAGTTTATAAATGTGAAAATTATTATAAATTTATTTTCATCAAAACTGTACTTCTCAGTTTTATAAATATGAAAATCATTTTACAGTTATTTTTATCAAAACTGTGAAATAGATTTCTCAGTTTATAAATGTGAAAACCATTATACAGTTATACTCATCAAAACTGTGAAATAGACTTCTCAGTTTATAAATGTGAAAACCATTATACAGTTATACTCATCAAAACTGGAAATAGACTTCTCAGTTTATAAATGTGAAAATCATTATAAAGTTATACTCATCAAAACTTTGAAATAGACTTCTCAGTTTATAAATGTGAAAATCATTATATAGTTATTTTCATCAAAACTGTGAAATAGACTTCTCAGTTTATAAATGTGAAAATCATTATACAGTTATACTCATCAAAACTATGAAATAGACTTATCAGTTTATAAATGTGAAAACCATTATACCGTTATACTCATCAAAACTGTGAAATATAATTCTCAGTTCATAAATGTGAAAACTATTATACAGTTATGCTCATCAAAACTGTGAAATATAATTCTCAGTTTATAAACGTGAAAATCCTTATACAGTTATACTCATCAAAACTGTGAAATATAATTTTCAGTTTATAAATGTGAAAACCATTATACAGTTATTTTCATTAAAACTGTGAAATAGACTTCTCAGTTTATAAATGTGAATATCATTATACAGTTATTTTCATCAAAACAGTGAAATAGATTTCTCAGTTTATAAATGTGAAAACTATTATACAGTTATTTTTATCAAAACAGTGAAATAGACTTCTCAATTTATAAATGTGAAAACCATTATACAGTTATACTCATCAAACTGTGAAATATAATTCTCAGTTTATAAATATGAAAATCATTATACAGTTATCCTCATGTGTGAATAAATGATAAATGATTTTCTCGGATTTTTACAAGTGAAAAATAATTATTTTGTTTATAAATTTTGAAATATATGATGAGTAAACTTGTTTGATTCGTCTTGGCGATGTGATTAAAACAGTCGTTTCAGATTATTTTTTCGACTTTTAGATTTTGAGATATTACATTTTAAAAATTTAAGAGAAAAAAAAGGAAGAGAGAGAAAAGTAAAGTACATAGAAGAATGGGTAAAAAAGAAAAGAGAGAGAGAGAAAATAGAGAGAGAGAGAGAGAGAGAGAGAGAGAGAGAGAGAGAGAGAGAAAAGTGTGCGTGTGACGGGGCGCGTGTGAGTGGGGGTGCAGGGGCAATTTGGTCCAGAAAATATCCAGGGACTTTTTTTCTAGTTTTGATAATGTTAGTCCTTAAAGGTAGTTTTTATTTGGGTTGGGGACTAATTGGTCAATGCCTCTTAAAACTATTAATCATTACAAACTAGCCCATTTGTCATCATGTGTTTGGCTCATAACCTATTTCATTAACTTTTCTGACGTTCGTTAGTGTCGGGGGGCAAAGATTGACGATTTGGAAGTTTAGGTACCAAACAGATAGACTTTTCAAACTTTGGTTTAAAGTGGGAATCGATGAATAATTTGGGAGGTTAAACGTATTTTGACCTTGTAGATAAGGTGGAGATGTACAACAGAAGATTCTGTAAATTGTGTTAGGGTTAGAGCTAAAACTGAGTAAGAAGAAATGGGGATTGCTCAAAGAAAAGAAGAAATGCAGGAAGGCACCCTGGAAATCCGGCTTGGAAATTGTGTTGATATTATAGTGCTTGGTATTCTGAGATATATAATGTGTTTTTATAGATAAATCATGATTTATTGACTAATTCTGCAGATCCAAGTTCGAATCTTGCAATATAATATGTAAAATATGAGATATCTCAATTTTGGGGGCGAAGTATTGCTTATATAGGTGTCCCAAAATATTCTTAAAGCCTAGGCAAAAAGATGATCTCAAATCAGGAAAATTCGGTCCAGCCAACTTTGGCATGGTCGCATGCTTAACTTAGCACGACCATTCAAGAGCAATTTTTCAAACTCTTCATTCGCGCCTAACTTAGCATGGACTTGCAAGAGAATTTTTCAAATGCCTCATTCACACTATTTTGCACTGCAATGCTTGTAATCACTACTAGAACAACCTTAATTACCAACGGAAAAATAGCAATAAGCAAAGTGTACTTTAGCGACGACTATGTCGTTAAATTTTAGGAAAAATGCCAACGACCAAAGAGTAAATTAGCAACGACATTGTTGTCGCTATTTTTTTTAATTAAATGCCAACGACATTGTCATTGCTAAAAGTGGTCCCGGTCATTGAAATGAAATTAGCGACGACATTGTCGTTGCTAAATATGGTGGGAATTCAAAATTTGATTGAAAATTCGAAATTTGAAATTTTCATGGAAATAATTAACTATAATTAGTATAATTATAAATTAATAATATTTAAATAATAATTAAAAATAAATGTAAATAAAAATATTAAAATGATTTGTGTACTTAAATCAATTAATTATTAAAATAATATTTATAATTTATTTGTAATATTAAATTAAATATTTTTTTATTATCAAATTATTTTTTTATTTATATAATATTAAATTAAATTTTTTTATTATATAATTTATAATATTAAACTAATTAACTTATAATCTAATTCGTACATATACTACATACATTCTTGATGATTTAGGGTTTAGGGTATGAGTTATAAGGTGTTTATGCATATGATTTATGTTTTATAGTATGGGGTATAATTCATGGTTTAAGGTATTGGGGTATACTCCCTCCGTCCCACGTGAATAGACACTTATTTCCTTTTTGGGACGTCCCACGTGAATAGACATTGCCCAAAATGGAAAAGAATCTATTATTTTATATTCATCCTACCCCACCCACTCATTCTCTCTCTTCATTTCCTACCACACAATTTATTCAACCAACTCCACTCATTCTCTCTCTTCATTTCCTACCACACATTTTCATTATTATATTCATTTTCCTTAGTTATTGTGTCAAGATTTTTGGTGTCTATTCACGTGGGACGGAGGGAGTATGATTTAGAATTTATGGTATGAGGTATATGATTTAGGGTTTAGGGCATGTGACATATAATATAATTAATCTATATGAAGTGGCGTTTAGGGTATGAGGTATATATGAGATTTAAATATATGAATTAGTGTTTATGATATGGATATATGATTTAGGGTTTACGGTATTGGGGTATATGATTTAAGATTTAGGATATGAGGTATATGATTTAGGGTTTAGGCCATGTGATGTATTATATAATTAAGGTATACTCCCTCCGTTCAATTTGACTTATGATTTTCTCTCCCGACACAGAAATTTAGAAATACTAATATAATAAAAGAAGAGAGAATGAGTGAAGGAGATATTGTGAGTATGAAAAGTAAATAGGTGAGAGAATGAGTGAGAGAAATAGTAAGGAAATTGTTGTTGTGAGTATGACAAATGGGTCGCATTGAATATAAAATAATATAAACTTGCCATTTTGGAACGTTATAAGTCGAGTGAGACGCCCAAAATTGCAAATTGTTATAAGTTGGGTGAGACGGAGGGAGTATGAATTTAGGTTTAGGGTATGAGGTATTTATGTGATTTAGTTATATAAATTTGTGTTTAGGGTATAAATTTAGGACATGTGATGTGACGTATTATAATTACAGTCATTATTATTAAATATTATTATTTTTCTAACTCCATTATCATATCATCATAATAATGATTAATATTAGTAAATTATTTAATATTAATGAGTATTATTATTAATTAATAACATTATTATTTTTGATATTATGTATCATTACTAGTTATTATTATTATTATTATTATTATTATTATTATTATTATTATTATTATTATTATTATTATTATTATTATTATTATTATTATTATTATTATTATTAAGTATTATTATTAATTATATAATAATAATAATTAATAACTATTTAATTATATCATTGAATAATTAATAACAACATTATTATTAAGTATTATTACTAATTATATAATAATGTTATTATTCTTGATATTAGGCATACTAATTTAACTAAAATTTGGTGTAAATCAAATAAAAGCAAGTGATGTGGCATTGTTTTATTGGATCTCAAATAATCATATGAATCCTAGACTAAACATCATCTTGACTATTAAACACATAACAAGAAATTCAATCTAATGGTAAATAATTCACCCAACAAACCCTTTACCCTTTTCTCTCTCTCCTAACCCATAAATCAAACAAACCTTATTCTCTCTTCACTCAATTGCCCATTTCAGCTCCCTCCTTACTGTCCCCTCTTACCCTAATTATATGTCTTTTCTTCATCTTCTTCTCCTTTCTCCACTGCCACCCCGATTCTCCTTCCTCCGACGCCACCCCAATTCTCCTTGCTCCACCGCCCCCACCATACCCTATATGAACAAACAACGAGACAAACGGGGAGGTAGTTGAGCTTGGATCTGAAAATCGACATGGTGAAGGGGGAACAAAGGATTCTCTCTTTTCTTCATCATCTCACCGCCGTGTCTTCTTCTTTTTTATTTGACAATGCCTTCATCTTCTCAAGCGATTTATTTTTGAACCTCTTTCTTTCTTTCTTTCTCTCTCTATTTATGTGTATGTATGTGTGTTTGTATATGTATGTGTGTTTTCTTGACAATTTTTAGGTGTTTTTTATTTGGTGGTATTGGTGGTTAGACGGTGGTGAATGGCCGGTAGTGGATGGCTGGGTGGATGTATGGTGGTGGATGGCGGTGTATGGTGGTTAGAACTATCAATACGGGCTGGCAGGGCGGGGCGGGCCCAATCCGCCAAAGCCCACCATTAAACAGGGCGGGGAAGGGCGTGCTAACTCAATTTTCTGGCTGGCTGGAAATATGTCATACCAACCCAACCCACCTTGGGTTGGTTGTCCATGCGGGCCAATCAAATAAATGAAATTTGGATTTGAAATTGTGCATAACTGATACCAAAAAATAAAAAATCATAATAGTCAAATAAACACAAACTGTCAAACAAAATAATAAACAAACAAAAACAAAGATTCATATCAATATAAACTAATTATCAAGCAGGCAACACAGGTAAACTTTACACAAATTGCTACAAATAAATATAGATAAATTATGATCCTATAAATAAAGATTTATATCAATAAAAATGAAGATAGAGAGAGAGAGAGACATGTGTGTGGATCGCTGACACAAACGACAACGAATTAGTTGATCGTGATGTAGTGAACCGAAGGCGATGGTGTTGGTGTAGTGCCCTAGGCGTTTAGCTATGTTTAACTTAAATCGCTATGTAATCGTCTTTATCATTTATTATAGAGAATGTTTATTTGGTTCATTATATGTTTGCATGTTTATTTTATTGAACTGCGTCCCTAGTTATTGTGAATAACTAGTATAAGTAAGTAATGGATAATCATGGAGATGATTATATGCATGGAGATGCACATTACACTTATAGGTACTTGCTAGAGAACAAGTACTGGACTTGACCTACTTATGAGATTTATGACATGGTCTGTTGTCATGATTAAATCTCATGATAGTTATGTCATTGAAATCCTTTGTACCTGGGATTATCATCATCTTCCACATGATGAACATCATGTTTGAAATTGTGAGCACCCCAACCTGGAACCTAACGCGTGTCCCGAGCTGGAGAGGCTCAAACTAAGAAAATCTTAATTTTTTTTAAAAAAAAGCTTTTATTTCATCTTTAAAAGAAAACCAATTCTCAAACTTCCAAATTAAAATCAACTGATAATATCTCCACTTGGAGAAATTTCCACAATGACTTCAATAAGCCATAATCTAATAAATTACATCGTAAACCCCCAAATATTTTGTTTTACAAAAGAGTTTTATATACAACTTTATAAAGGAGTAATACTTAATAAAGACTCCAGACAACCTACTCATATACTCCCTCCGTCCCGCTAATATTAGCACAAACACTGTTTGCGCGGGAATTAAGAAATATGATATTTTAATAAAATGTTGTGAGTGTAAAAGAATGAGTGGAAAGAGAATGAGTGGAGGGTGTAATAAATTATAATGGTGTTGTGAGTATTAAAATAATGTAGGAGAGAGAATGCGTGGGATTGGGTGAATATTTTATTAATATAAAGTTTCCTTTTTGAGAGTGTGCGAATATTAGCGGGACGCCCAAAAAGGAAAGTGTGCTAATATTAGCGGGACGGAGGGAGTACATAACCTGACAAGTCCCCAAAAGCAAAAGTCCAACTCTTATCCCCGGCCCACTGGTTCAGGTCACCTGTCTCAGCACGATCTAAAACAGTAAAGGGGAAGGGGTGAGAATAAATCTCAATAAGCTATTATGAATGCAGCAAGATGCCAAACAATATGCAACACATAGCATGGTCACACATAACACATTATGAAAGCGGTAAACACCTTACGTTACCTCATTTTACCTTTTCCGTCTGAACAATATGTCGTACAACGTGGGAGTAAAACTCTGCTCTTTGGTGAACTTCCCCCATGCACATTCACCGCTTATAGGACTCATACCCCAGAGATCCATATAAGGAAAGAAGATACTTATATGACCCTTATTCAGAGTATCATATAATATCGCCACAATCTGTAAAGCTTTTGGGTTAATACAGAAGCATTCCACCTAACTCCAAAAATCGCAGCTGACTGTAAGGCTTTTGGCTCAATACAGAAGCTAGCACTCCCACTCTGTGGCTACAGAGGGGACGGTCACAGGTATGATGAACGTTCAATCACTTATAGAACAAATCCATAATTGATTGAATTCCATTATACCCCCGAATCACATATAATATAACACGTTCAAGCACATAATAGATACTTGAAATAAAATCCACCAAAGGGATAAGAACATAACATGGTAATGTATACTCATGTTAAATCAATACTATAGTGCAACATTCATTTAATACACTATGCATAATACCATCAATGAATATGAATTCAAGTAAGGTAACAATATAACCAAATAATTCACACTTGGGATACAATATAACAATAAGCCAAATAGTCCACACTTGGGATATCAAGGTATCCATATAATCAATAATTCCACAATTGGGATAACAATGCAACAATGTGATATATATACATTTCTAACTAACGCAATAGTGTAACCTATAGCTTCAACACTATTCAAACTAACCACCAAGGATATGGGAGCAAGAAAGGTCACCATGTACCATAGACCATTCCAACGTAGTCATTACACAACCTTGAATAACCTTTATAAAAGTTCGAGATCTAATTTCCAAGTTTGAACCACTTTGGTGAATTTACGAATCAAGCTTGTCAACCGTTTCCGGAAAATATTTAAACTACTTTCATAATTCCATTTTGACCATGGAAGATACCGTTGTATAGCTAAAATGTTCTACTACAATTATAGTTAAAGAGGGTTCAATTTGTGATGAGTGAGTTTTACACTCATCCATTGACTACTTTATGGACTTATTATTTGCTTAATCCTTGAGTTTTGTGTGTTTTAATAGTTGTTTTAGTGTTTTTCTGTTTCAGTGGTTCAAGTTAAGAATTTAGAAAATTGGAAGCATTTCGTGAATTAATCGAGGATCAAAAAGGCGATGTTGCGAATTTGGGACGGACTGAATTTGAATGGGTATTTTAATAACCAAGGCATGGGCCATGTAAATGGAGTGGAGTGGCCGGTCAAATGAAGAGAGAAGGCTGAGCAATCAGTTGGGCCAAGGAAGCTGCAGTTGGGCCAAAGGAGGAAGTGGGCAGAAGAAAAAAAGGAAAGAAAGTGGTGTAATCTGTCTGTCTGTATGGGCGGTCGCGCAGGGATGTGTGGGCGGCCGCGCAGGAAGAAGTGTTTTGAAGCCAAATGTTTCTGTCGACTTGGGCGACCGCTCAAGGGGGACGTGGGCGACCGCCCACGAGGCGGGTGCGGATGGTTCCAGGCCGGATTGGAACGGACGTGAGTTATTGGGGCTTATTAATTGTGACTTTTCATGTGGAATTTAAGGGTTTTAACAGCAGCTGGGAGTTTATTATTGGGAGAGGACAATTTACTATTTAATTATTATTGTTTTTAGAGAACTTTATGAATTATCTTTCCATAGTTTCTTCTTCTTCTTCAATTTCTTGGGTGTTCTTCATGTTCATGGATAGCTAAACTTTTTAGTTCTTGGAATTGGAGGTAACACTTTATGTTTTGAGTTTTATTTTTCATCTTTATCTTTGTATTACTTGGGATTATCAAGTTGCTTTTCAATGGAATTTTAGAACCTTTATCTTGATCACATAATTGTTCTTGAATAATTTAGAATCTCAATTGTGAAACGCCAAATTTACAATTGAAATTAGTCTTGGCTTGATTTTCACAATTTGTTGAATCCCCGCCAAAAGATTCATACGAATTGTGGGTTCTTTTGTGTTCTTAAGTTCTAATTGGGTTTCTAATTAATCTATGAACGGGCCAAGGGAATAGATTAATTGGAAACACTTGATTGCAAACCACCCGCCGAAGTGTCCCAATCATATTTTTGTAAGAACAAAACCCCAAGTATACTTTGATTGATGAATTGTGAAACTTGAGCATAATTTGTGAAGCCAATTCCGGGAATTTTCTCCTTATTATTGAAATCTCTTTTATAATCAATTTTACTTAATTTTTGCAAAAGCATTAGTCTTAAAAATCAACAAATCCTTCACTTTACAAGTTTTTTTTGTCATAGCAGTAATTTTATACACTTTAAACTTCGTGTCTCGGTGGTTCGACCCGACTTACCCTATCTACAAATCAACTGTAGATAGTTTGAGTTGGAAATTTTCTTTTGACGTTTCGACGCTCGTCAAAATTTGGCGCTGTTGCCGGGGACTCGTTAAATTTAAAGTTGATTTAATTATTTGCTATTGTGAATAGTCTTTTGTATATATTTTTTTTGTTCTGTTTTAACTTGGTGTTGCAGATTTGAATGTTTGGTCGTAGGTCGCTACAACCAGATTTGTTACCAATTGACCACAACATTCATCGCATCAACAAGAGAAAGCACCCGGAACCAAGTGATACAGAAAGTGAATCGGTTTACTCTGAACAGTCCGAGAATTCTGATTCTGAAGAAGAAGTTAAAATGGCGGAACCACAAATGATGGGTGATTTTGCCCGTCCGGTAATTGAACCGTCACCATCGTGCAACGTGCTCCCACAAGCAGCAAGGAGTTATGAGTTGAAGAACCTTCATTTCAACATGCTCCCTTCATTCCATGGGATGGCATCGGAAGACCCAATTACTTTTATGAGAGAATTCTATAGCACAGTGCAAGGTTTTCCATTGGGGCAACTAACCGAAGAGCAGTTGAGAATGAGGTGTTTTGCGTATACGTTGAAGGATGCTGCTAAGACATGGTTTATGGCACTTGCTCCGGCCTCTCTAAACACTTGGACGGAAGTTTACAACAAGTTCATGGCAAAGTTTTACTCTCATCAAAAGACATCCGACTTGAGGTCCAAGATAATGTCTTTCAATCAAGAGCCAGGTGAAGCTTTTCATGAAGCTTGGGATCGATTCAAGATGTTGTTGGTCCAGTGTCCTCATCACGGGATTCCTTTAGCCCTCTTAAATCAAGCCTTCTATGACGGGTTGACCCAACAAGGTCAAGCTCAAGTAGATAATGCAGCCGGGGGTGCTATGGGTGAGAAAACGGCTGATGAAACAAAAGCCTTATATGAGAGACTTGGCATGAATTCGCAGCAGAAAAGTGTGAGAGGAGGAAGAAAAGGTGTTTATGAAGTTGAGTCTAATGATGTTCTAGCACAACAAGTTTCGGCATTGACTACGCAAATGAAGAATTTCATGGGGATGATGACGGCTCAAAACCAAGGTCAAACCCAAGGGCGAAGTCAAGGAGAGAGTAGCTTGGGCACAAGTTGTGTAATTTGTAATGTGAATACCCATGATATTATGGGGTGCCCATTGAGAGATCAGTTCCCGGAATTTCTTGAGCAAGCAAATGCAATGAATGCTTTCCAACCAAGAGTGAGGAATGATCCGTTTTCCAACTCTTACAATCCGGGTTGGAGGAATCATCCCAATTTCTCATGGGGTGGAAATCAAGGACAAAGTCAGTTTCAGCAACAGTATCAACCACAGCCACAGCAACAAGGGCCTGCAAGGCCAAGTGTGGAGGAAACATTGCAGAAGTTCATCCAGGCCTCGCAACAGAATCAAATGGTCATGGACCAAAGAATGGGGAACCAAGAAGCTTCCCTGAAAAAGCTCGAAAATCAGATGGGTCAAATTGCTGAGGCACTCGAAAAGCACAATCCGGGTACACTACCAAGTCAACCGGAACAAGCAAAGGCCGTCACCCTGAGGAGTGGTAAGACTCTTCAGGAGGTACACTCTTCTCCTTCTCCTTTAGATGATAATAATTTGCATGAGAATGAAGTGGTGGTTGAGGAACGAGTTGAAGTGACTCCCGAGGAGAAACTTCCAACTCCACCTCTTAAGCCGTATGTGCCTCTTGTCCCTTTTCCCGGTAGATTGGTCAAGAATAAGGTCGAAACACAATTTAAAGAATTGTATGACATGCTTTCTAAGGTGAATGTAAATTTACCTTTGCTCAATGTGATTAAGAATATTCCTTCATATGCTAAATTTTTCAAGGAATTGAGCACAAATAAAAGAAAGTATGCTCCGAATGAAAAAATTGTGGTTTCGGACCAAGTTAGTGCTGTTTTTGAAAAAGATTTGCCTCCTAAGCTTAAAGACCCCGGTAGTTTTAATGTGATGATTTCTTTGGGGGACTCTAAGAAAGTGAGGGCAATGTTAGATTTAGGAGCTAGCATTAACTTGTTGCCTTATTCTTTGTTTGTGGAGCTTGGGTTGGGTGAACTAAAACCTACTACTATGACCTTGCAACTTGCGGACCGTTCGGTCAAATATCCCAAGGGAGTAGTAGAAGATGTTTTAGTTCAAGTTGATAAATTGATTATCCCGGTTGATTTTGTTGTTCTTGATATGGAGAGAGAGGCGAGTGGTGTGAATGATGTCCCTATTTTGTTGGGACGACCTTTTATGGCTACCGCAAATGCGATAATTAATGTGAAAGATGGAAGTTTGTCTTTGACTGTCATGGATGAAATTGTTAATTTTTCCATCTTTGATTCCATGAAAAAGCCATATGAGGTCAATGAATGCCTCTTTTGTGATATTGCTGAAAATTCTTTGTTACTTGAGCCTGATGTTGAGGGCTCTCTTGTTTCTGAGTTTGTGGATGAGTTAGTTATGGAAGGTGTTTTTGATCAAAATGAGGCGAGGGCCATTCTTGCTGAAATTGATGTTGTGGAGGAAATTACTGAAAAGGTTCCTTCGGAATCTTTAGGTAATTTTAATCCTAAGCATTTACCATCTATTGTCTCTCCTCCCGAGTTAGATCTTAAACAACTTCCATCTAGCTTAAAGTATGCTTTCCTTGGTGCAAATGATTCTTTGCCTGTTATTATTGCTTCGGACTTAACAGAATTGCAGGAAAGAAGGTTGTTGGATGTGTTGAAGCGACATAAGTCCGCACATGGATGGAGCATTACTGACATAAAAGGAATTAGCCCAACCATGTGCATGCACAAAATCCATATGGAGGAGGATGCCAAGCCAGTTCGGCAGAATCAAAGAAGGATGAATCCTCACATGCTTGAGGCGGTAAGAAAGGAAGTCTTGAAACTGTTGGATGCAGGTATTATCTATCCTATCTCTGATAGTAAGTGGGTAAGTCCTGTTCATGTTGTTGCTAAAAAGTCCGGAATTACTGTTGTTAAGAATGAGGATAATGAGCTTTTTCCTACTAGAATGGTCACTGGTCAATGCATGGTTATCGATTACCGAAAACTTAATGCTGCGACTAGAAAGGATCACTTTCCTTTGCCATTTATTGACCAAATTCTAGAGAGGCTGGCTGGTCAAGAATATTACTGTTTCTTAGATGGTTTTTCAGGATATAATCAGATTCCCATTGCTCCAGAAGATCAGGAAAAGACCACATTCACATGCCCTTTCGGAACATTTGCATATCGGAGGATCCCCTTCGGTTTATGCAATGCTCCTGCTACATTTCAAAGGTGCATGATGTCGATCTTTTCTGAGATGATTGGCAGGTTTGTTGAGGTATTTATGGACGATTTTTCGTTGTATGGTGATTCGTTTAATGCATGCTTAAATAATTTGACTTTGGTTCTTAAAAGATGTTGTGATGCCAATTTAACTTTAAGTTGGGAAAAGAGTCATTTTATGGTTAAGCATGGAATTGTGTTGGGTCATTTGGTCTCAAGAAAAGGGATTGAAGTTGACAAGGCAAAAATTGAGATAATATCTAAATTGCCTCTGCCAACAAATGTTAAAGGAATTCGTAGCTTTCTTGGTCATACGGGTTTTTATCGGCGTTTTATAAAAGATTTTTCGAAAATTTGTAAGCCGTTAACAAACTTGCTTGCTAAAGAGACGTAATTTGTTTTTGACCAAGAATGTCTCAATTCTTTTAATTTGTTGAAGGAAAAATTGACTTCAGCCCCTATTCTTGTGGGTCCGGATTGGACTCAACCTTTTGAGATAGTGTGTGATGCATCCGATTTTGCGGTGGGTGCAGTTTTGGGTCAGAAAATTGATAAAAAGTCACATGTGATCCAATATGCAAGTAGAATGTTAAATGATGCTCAATTGAATTATACTACAACCGAGAAGGAATTCTTGGCTGTGGTATTTGCTTTAGAAAAATTCCGTTCTTACTTGCTAGGATCTAAGGTGATTGTTTATTCGGATCATGCTGCATTGCGTTATTTGCTTTCTAAACAAGATGCTAAGCCCCGATTGTTAAGATGGATGTTGCTTTTACAAGAATTTGATATTTCCATCAAAGACAAAAAGGGTTGTGAAAATGTTGTGGCGGACCACTTGTCTAGACTTGAAAAGGGGTGTGTGAGTGAAATTCCTGTGAATGAAAATTTTCCTGATGAGCAGTTGTTGGTTGTAAAGGATAGTGAGCCTTGGTATGCCGACATTGTAAATTTTTTGGCTACGGGGGTTCTAAATCCAGATTTTTCGAGTCAAGAAAAGAAAAGATTTTTGTCAATGGTTAAGCAATATTATTGGGATGACCCATATTTGTTTAAACATGGTCCCGATATGGTTATTCGTAGATGCATTCATGAAAATGAGCAACAAAATGTTCTTTCTTTCTGTCATGAATTGCATTGTGGAGGTCATTTTAGTGGTAAGAAAACCGCTCAAAAAGTGTTACAATCGGGTTTCTTTTGGCCAAGTCTTTTTAAAGATGCATATATTTTTAGTAAAAGTTGTGACAGGTGCCAAAGAACCGGTAACATTGGTAAGCGAGACGAAATGCCTCTTACGAATAACTTGGTTGTGGACTTGTTTGATGTATGGGGTATAGATTTTATGGGTCCTTTTGTTGTTTCATGTGGTTTTGAGTACATTTTAGTATCGGTGGATTATGTGTGAAAGTGGGTGGAAGCAATTCCTACCCGAACTAACGATGCTAATATTGTAGTCAAGTTTGTCAAGGATGTAATTTTTAGCAGGTTTGGCGTTCCAAGGGCGATAATAAGTGATGGTGGTTCTCACTTTTGCAACAAAATTTTTGGAGCACTCATGAAGAAGTATGGGGTGAATCACAAGGTTGCAACCGCATATCATCCCCAAACTTCAGGGCAAGTGGAAGTGAGTAACAAGCAAATAAAGGCCATTCTTGAAAAGACGGTGAAGCCAAATAGGAAGGATTGGGCCTTGAGGTTAAATGATGCATTGTGGGCGTACCGCACCGCCTATAAAACTCCGATTGGAATGAGTCCATACCGGCTAGTCTTTGGGAAAGCTTGTCATTTGCCGGTGGAGATAGAGCATAAAGCATTTTGGGCAATTAAGGAGTTGAATATGGATTTGCAACTAGCCGGTGAACAAAGGTTACTTCATTTGAATGAGCTTGAGGAGCATCGGTTGGAGGCATATGAGAACTCCCGGTTGTACAAGGAGAGAACAAAAATGTACCATGACAGAAAAATTGTGCACAAGGAACTTATTCCGGGAAGCAAGGTGCTACTGTTCAATTCAAGATTGAAGCTTTTCCTGGGAAAGTTACGTTCTCGTTGGAGTGGTCCGTTTGAGGTGGTGAATGTGTATTCTCATGGAGCCGTGGAGTTAGTGAATCCGGTTACTAAGAACAGGTTCAAGGTTAATGGACAAAGAGTGAAGCCGTATTTGGATGGAGTTTCGGGATCAAGGAATGTTGAATGGATCGAGTTGAAGGATCCATAATCGTTAAGAAGGTCATTCCGTCGAGCTAACGACGTTAAACAAAAGCGCTGCTTGGGAGGCAACCCAAGGTAAGTAGTTAAATTAGTAGTGCCCTTAAAGTTAATTTTTTCTTTGTTTTCATCACTTTGAGGACAAAGTAATCATTAAGTTTGGGGGTGTAGAGTTTTCATTTCATTTTTATTTCATTGTTTGTTCATGGTTGCTTTTCATATATATATAAAAAAAAAAAAAAATTGTTGTTTTTCTTGCATTTCGGGAACGTGTCGAACTACGGTGACCTGAGCCTATTTGTGTGGGTAGTCCGGCCACATTAATGGGGACGTAGGCAGCGAAAGTGCGGTCAAAATATGGGTCGAATTTTAATGTATCAATAGATATTATGCTTGGTTTTTGTTTTCGTGGTGTTGTGCAGATTGAGAGACAACCAAAAATTCTCCTGCTGAGTTGGGCGACCGCCTATGGTCATTTGGGCGACCGCCCATGGTTGGTTTGAAAAAAAGTGTGGAGTTGCTGTGCAGTTGGGCGACCGCCCATGGTGCTGAGGGCGACCGCCCATGCTTAATTGAAAAGGGTGTGAAACTTTCTGGACATGTGTGCGGCCGCCCACTATTGTCTGAGTGACCGCCCAGGGTTACATAAACGACCGCCCAAGGATCTGTGTGCGACCGCCCACATTGAAATTTCAAATTTGCATAAGTTTCTGGACATGTGTGCGGCCGCCCATAACAACCTGAGCGACCGCCCACAAGGAAAATCAGGCGTTACATTTGGAAGCCCTAGGCGCCGCTCCCTCACTTCTCTTTCTTTATTTCAAATTTCCAATTATCTTTCTTTCTCTCTCTAGAACCTCCGCCCATCTCTCTTCATCTCTCTAAAATTTCTTCTTCCAAACACTCAATTCTTCCTTCATTTCTCCCTAAATTGTTCTTCCCCACCATACTTAACCCTCTTAAGCCAAAGATTGAGCCCCATTTCACCATTGTTGCCAAGAATTTTGAAGTTATTTTGAAAAATTTGCAAAGGGTGGAAAAGGTTGCAAGAGGTTGATTTTGAAGATCAAAGCCAAAGGGTTATTGTGAGAAACTTTGTTCAAAGAAGGGGTCTTTCTTCCCAGTTCATCTTCAATTACTCCGGCGAGATTCCGGCCAGATTCCGGCGAACTCCGGTGACTTTTCCGGCGAAGTAAGCTTTTAAATTCAATCTTCTTTAGTACCTTCTCTATGGAAGTATTTGTGGGTATATTGATTTAAAATGCCTAGACAAAGAAATGCTCCCGTCCCGGAACCGGTTGTTGAATATGATGAAACAAAGTTTGTGGGTGGTAAAGCGAAGTCATTTTTTGATAGATATGCAAACAAAGGGTTTTCTATGGAAAATGAGTTTAAGCCCGATGAACTTGGGTTGGATGATATTTTTGCAAGGTATGGTTGGGGTAATTTAGCGAGCCGTCCAACTAATAGAGGTTCGGCAGTGTTGGTTAGGGAATTTTATGCAAACGCATTTGAGGCTGGGCAAAGTAGGAAGTGTGCTTGGGTTAGAGGCAAGAATGTATATTATAATGATGAGGATATCAATAGCTATTATGGGATGGAGTCGCCTGGGTTTGAGAACAGTGCTTGTGATTATTACTCTAGTGCAAAGATCATGGAACTAAATGTGGCGGGGAACCTTGACAGGTTGGCGCCTTATTTTGTTGATATTGATTTGGCATTACTGAGAAATGGTAATGTGAAGAAGGCGAGAGATATGGACTTGAGGATGCGTGCTTTGCACAGATTTATTTGTGAGCGTATCATGCCTACTTCGCATTACAATGATGTGCATTGGAGGAGAGCGCTGTTGATGGCCGTGGTGTTTTCCGGTCAACGTTTCAATACGGGACTGGCAATGTCAAAGGAGATTGTGAACACAATTAAGACGATAGGGCGGTGCAACTTTAATTTTCCGCTATTGATATCTGGATTGATTGAGAAGAAAGGAGTGAATTTTACTCGTCTGCGTATTGTAAGGGATATTGGGTCAACAGGGACGACGGTGAGTAAGAGGTCCCTTACTATAAAGGGGCATGCCCAGTTGCAGCATGGAGAAGGTTCATCTAGAGGAGTGAGAGGGAGTGAAGAAGATGAGGATATGGAGGAACAGCAGTTTACTCCAACTGAGGCGGCCTATTATGTAGCGGGCCATGTGGATGCATTGTCAGAGGAGATTGGTCAGCTTCGGGGACAGTATGGTGTGATGGATCAGCGGTTAGCAGTAATGGAGGAGAATCAGAGGCAGCTGCAGTCATTGGTTACTGAGGACTTTTACGCTGCGAGTATGTGGAGGCAGCGTATGGAGGACGCACAGACGGAGATGTTTCAGGATATGAGGGACAGACTTCCTCCACCTCCACAGCCTCAGCATATTCCATATCAGCCGCCTCTATATCGTGATCCTGAACAGTTGAGAGGATGGTCTTCTTGGCAAGCGCATGAACAGCAATGAAGAAGGTCACAAGGACAAAGAAGAAAGCATTACAAAGACGGGGATCGAGCGGTAGTGGCTCGGTTGGTCCGTGGGATCAATTTTGGAGATGATTTTTGGTTGGAGGTATCCCTATTCCTTACTTTATTTTGTTGCATTAGGGACAATGCATGATTTAAGTTTGGGGGTGTGGGGTACTTGCTTGTCTGTTTGTTGATTCACCATATTAGTTAGGATTTACTGCTTTGGTAGTTAGGATTTTAATTTAAAAATTGAAAAAAAAAAATTGAAAAATTTTCTTGGAAAAATAGTTAGCTATGTCTTTAACATTCTTGGTGTTCCCTATAATTGCATGTGAATGGTTGTGACCGCTAGGAAGGATAATTTGGGTGTGAATATGTATATGCAAGTTGGTATATTTTTGTTTAATTGTGGTACGTTACTTAAGAGTTATAATTGTGTCCTAAATCTCTTAGTTGCAGTTTTGTGTATTCGTGGAAATATTCTCTTTGTTTATAATTTTGATCCATTTTTTATAAAGTTTATAGTACACCATTATCTTTTAAGTTAATGAGTTTGTTTATCAAATTAGCAACATTAGGCAAGTCATAAGATGAGTATTCCCTTGATGTGAATAGAATTTGACCCCCCCTTGTTATCTTGAAAAAAAAAAAAAAAAAAAAGAGAAAAAAAAAGGTGGGAATGAGAGCAATGGCAATGCAACTTATACTCGGTGAAACCTCCAGACGCGTAGATTAATTGGTTAGGGATTATTCTAGCTTAACCAGATTTTTGGGTATGCAGTAGCGTTATGGAGGAAGAGCTTTACCACCTTGATGGTCCGTACCAAGCTCGATACCGAAGTGGCTAACTCTCAAAACCTTCAAATAAATCTCTACCTAGTATTAGGGGCATGGAGTTCGCTGCTACAATGTTCCCTACTTGAACGGTAGAAGATTTTAAAATGTGCTTAAAGAATCAAGTTTGGGGGGGGTGTAAGTGGTTCATGGGATATTCATGCTTTGTGTTTAAAAAAAAAAAAAGTGTTGTTGTTTGATAAATAGAGTCAATGAAGTAAAAGATGGTTGGTGTACTTAGCTTTATAAACATGGATCTTGGTTTTGAGTAAAAAGAGAGATGATAATGCATAAAGAGATTTATGGTGTAATTATAATGGTTAAGTAAGATACTACATATTAATGGAAAATATATTGGTACTTGCATAGTGGAAAGTTTTATCCTGCGGTTGATTATAATGTGTGATTTGTGCAATGGTGGAACATGCAAGAATGTGAGGACATAGTTGATTATTTGGTAGAGTAGTTTGTTTTTAGTTTTGATTTGTTTATAGTTTATTTTGGTGTTTGCTCGAGGACTAGCAAATGTTTAAGTTTGGGGGTATTTGATGAGTGAGTTTTACACTCATCCATTGACTACTTTATGGACTTATTATTTGCTTAATCCTTGAGTTTTGTGTGTTTTAATAGTTGTTTTAGTGTTTTTCTGTTTCAGTGGTTCTAGTTAAGAATTTAGAAAACTGGAAGCATTTCGTGAATTAATCGAGGATCAAAAAGGCGATGTTGCAAATTTGGGACGGACTGAATTTGAATGGGTATTTTAATAACCAAGGCATGGGCCATGTAAATGGAGTGGAGTGGCCGGTCAAATGAAGAGAGAAGGCTGAGCAATCAGTTGGGCCAAGGAAGCTGCAGTTGGGCCAAAGGAGGAAGTGGGCCGAAGAAAAAAAGGAAAGAAAGTGGTGTAATCTGTCTGTCTGTATGGGCGGTCGCGCAGGGATGTGTGGACGGCCGCGCAGGAAGAAGTGTTTTGAAGCCAAATGTTTCTGTCGACTTGGGCGACCGCCCACGAGGCGAATTGCGGATGGTTCCAGGCCGGATTGGAACGGACGTGAGTTATTGGGGCTTATTAATTGTGACTTTTCATGTGGAATTTAAGGGTTTTAATAAAGAAATTTCGGGAGTTTATTATTGGGAGAGGACAATTTACTATTTAATTATTATTGTTTTTAGAGAACTTTATGAATTATCTTTCCATAGTTTCTTCTTCTTCTTCAATTTCTTGGGTGTTCTTCATGTTCATGGATAGCTAAACTTTTTAGTTCTTGGAATTGGAGGTAACACTTTATGTTTTGAGTTTTATTTTTCATCTTTATCTTTGTATTACTTGGGATTATCAAGTTGCTTTTCAATGGAATTTTAGAACCTTTATCTTGATCACATAATTGTTCTTGAATAATTTAGAATCTCAATTGTGAAACGCCAAATTTACAATTGAAATTAGTCTTGGCTTGATTTTCACAATTTGTTGAATCCCCGCCAAAAGATTCATACGAATTGTGGGTTCTTTTGTGTTCTTAAGTTCTAATTGGGTTTCTAATTAATATATGAACGGGCCAAGGGAATAGATTAATTGGAAACACTTGATTGCAAACCACCCGCCGAAGTGTCCCAATCATATTTTTGTAAGAACAAAACCCCAAGTATACTTTGATTGATGAATTGTGAAACTTGAGCATAATTTGTGAAGCCAATTCCGGGAATTTTCTCCTTATTATTGAAATCTCTTTTATAATCAATTTTACTTAATTTTTTCAAAAGCATTAGTCTTAAAAATCAACAAATCCTTCACTTTACAAGTTTTTTTGTCATAGCAGTAATTTTATACACTTTAAACTTCGTGTCTCGGTGGTTCGACCCGACTTACCCTATCTACAAATCAACTGTAGATAGTTTGAGTTGGAAATTTTCTTTTGGCGTTTCGACGCTCGTCAATTTGCTGGAGGACCTAAAGGGAATTACGGAAGAAAAATGGATCAATGCTGAAAATCAGAGCGGGCGCGCACCCGGTCCTAGTGGGCGCGCACCTGAAAGTGACCAGAATGAAAGCGGGCGCGCACCCGGTCTCAGTGGGTGCGCACCTGGTATGTGCGAACAAAGGCATAAAAAGGGGTTGCTAACTTCACCAAAACTCATACTAAACCATTTATACCAAGGTAGTATAAACCTAGACTACTTACAATTTGATTTCCTACTCATTTCACCCCCCCACATTTCAAGTTTACATTCTTAATCTAACTCAACCCATTTTCTTACACTCTTTATCACTTCCATGAACAACAACTTTACCCTAGGTCATTACTCCATTTTTCAACCCAAGAAAGTGCTCTTAATTATCAAACAACAATGATAAAAATACAATAACAAAACCAAACATTTCATGAACTAGTATTCCTACTTCAACTTGAACCATTTCCTCTTACTCTTTGACAATTTCCATTTGTATCAATAACATCCCAAAACCATTATACCACTTAGAACAACCATTCTACTTCTATCCAATACATCCCAACACTAACCAAAACCTTTTAGTACCAAAATTTTATTTCATTTTAACATGAAACCATTTCCTATAAACCATTAACACCATAACACATTACTAACCATTTCCTTCACTTTCCAATTCTAATAAATTGGCTAAAACCCAAATTCAATACTTTCTCTTAAACCATTAACATTCATAATTACTCTATACCATTCTTCTTTCAATCTTAGATCACCATTTTACAACCAAAAATCAATTCAACCTTGCCTAACCCATTTCAACCCAATTAACATTATTCAAAATACCAAAAATCCTTTTCTTTCAACAAGATATTCAATAACACATAAAGTGAGCAATTATTAGAAGGAAGTCATAATAACTTACTTTAACCACACAAGATGAAATCACTATTATTTGGGCTTGATGCAATCCCCTCGCCGCCACGAACAAGAAAGTACAAACGGATCTTCAAATGGGAAGGAATTGAATTACTATAATTCTTGGAAGGGAGGATCTTGGGGAGGAGTTTCCATGGAGGATTTATTTGAGGAGGTGAAAGAAGAAGATGAAGATGATGGAATGGGGAGGTATGGGGGTAAATAAAGAAGGTGAGGGAAAAAGGGAGAGGCATGGCCTCCCTTGACTAACAAATAAAAATCTTTCCATTTTATTCAATTAAGTCCTCCAAGGTCCAAGGTAGTACAACTAACCCCTCTACTCCAAATCTTTACACAACACACCTTGACTACATTTCATATTTTATTTATTTTCAATTATTATACTTCCTCCAAAATACTTTATCTTATTTCCAATTAAATCCTAAGGCTTTAAAGTTATTTCACAACTATCCTAACTCTTTATAAAAATCAAAGACATATTATGAGCACCTAAAGTCAACAAATAATATAAAATGCATATAATGGAGTGCTAAATTAGTGCCTAGGGTTAGGGTCGTTACATTCACTCCCCCTTAAAGAAAATTTGCCCCAAATTTTAAACTTGCTTACCTTAATGATCAAATAAAAAGGTTACCTCTCACGTATTTCAAATTACAACTTTCAAATAGTTTTCTCAATGGCATGATTCTTCTATACATTTTCACAACCCCAATACTCTAGGATTTCAATTCCCTGAACTGCAATTCTAATAACTCTCAACGGTTCTCCCGCATAAGTCCAATCCCTCTAATTATCATTAGGGGAAGAACTCCATACAAACGAGGGATCATGCAAATGGTTTTTCCATACCAAGATTCATACATAACCAATTCAATGCTAAACTAAAAACTACTATTATACGTAAACTCGCTAAGGTTAGTTAACTTCTCAAGTTGAAAGGAAAACCATCACATAACACACAACCTATTCTTCAAGAATCTGGACAGTCTTCCTCTAAAACTGGTCTTCTAATCTCTTCCTTTCGAGTAACTAAATTCTCCAAACTCTTAGGATTGGTAACAAATCCCAAAGGGAGCTTCAAAAGATAAGGTTCCCACTTAAATAACGCAACACAATTGCAGCCACTCTTGAGTAGAGGATAAGAAAATTCCGCTTTATCTAAGTTAACTTCCTCGAAGCATACGCTATCACCTTCTGTAGACACACCATTCTGAACCAATAATTCATGATTACACTACTCTTCGTCTCTCTTTTATGTTTTGATGAAAGCATATCAGTTTCATCATGTTTCGTTAAGTTTCTAACTAACCTCGTTAGTTTTGGACCTAACTGACTAACAGAATAACTGAAGAGGACAAAATAGTCAAATGACTAGTTATCTCGCGCGGAATAGCGTGTCTCGCGCGAGATATCCCCTCTACAGGATGTGCAGAAATCACTCTCCTTCTCCGTTTCAAACTCTTTTCTTGATAAAATCTTATCCCATCCGGTCATCCAATAGAATTTGAGTTCTGGAAGCTTCCTAGGAGTGTTTTACCTCTCCACCTCTACCTCTTAAACCCCTATAAATACTTGGTGACTTCCACTGTTTCAGAGGTCCAGAATTCCACACAACACACACAATTTGTTGGTTTCTCTCCATGAAAGATTCCTTCAAATCACTCACAAAACCTCCCTAAAATCACCTAAAGTTTGTTTATCAACCTTGTTGATCAACAAACATCCAAACCCGAATCAAGGATTGAGGCGAAGCTCTGTCCGCATCAAGATTTGACTCTCATATTGAGTCGAAACTCTGCCCAAATCACTTCTCGACCGAAAAGACATCTTAGAACCACGTTCTAAATCAAACACTCCCCAAACGCTAGGTAAATTCCTATAATTTTACTCTCTTCTTCTCAATCTCTCTCTATTGGCTTTTAGAGTGGTGTAATCCCATCAAAAGGATTGGCCTAGAGTCCCTTCAATCGATGAAGGCGATCTCGAAGCATACAATCCGAAATTCCTAATCAAGAAATTGATTAGGGTTTGCTTGTTTTCTTTAATTATATATATATATCGTAAAGATTGAAAACCTCTCTTTTCTTTAGCAAGACCGATCTCCGAATTGGGTGGAATGGATGCTCCTTGACCTACCCATTCCATAACCTAAGCCCCGAACTCAAATCTCTTTTTCAAAATGGTTTTCCTATGTTTCCAAACGAATAATATAGGTGGCGACTCTAAAAGATAAAATTCTTCTCACAACGCTACCGTGGCGACTCCGCTGGGGATTTAAAATTAAGAGGCTTAAACTTGCATCAAAATTAAAAGAGAGGTTTTCAAAAAAAAAATTGTAAATTTGATTTTCTGCTCTAAGATGAGGCATATCTCGCACGAGATATCATATCTCGCGCGAGATATCATATCTCGCGCGAGATATCGCCTCAGCAATCTGGTTGCTTTCTGGTTTCTCCCGTTCATCTCATAATCCAAGACGAGACCCGAACGTGTAAGGGGGATCCCAGAATTCACTATCTGCAGAGTTCCCGCATCTTAAGGCCTCCCTTAAGGTGTAGAACTCGAATCTTTATTTCATTTAAATAATTGATTATTATTTATAAACTGCGTGCGATTGTGTTTTATTTAATTAAAGTCCGGTCCATTGGGGATTCGGGAGTTGTAATTTAAATTATTTATTTCTCTCTCTCTCCTTTATGTGGAACAACGACGGCCTGAGTCTTCCTAATTTGGAAGAAACGTACGCAACCACTTGGTGCGGCCATTATCTGTTTTCTTTTATTTACAAAAAAAAAACTTTCTATTTTACCCTATCACCTAGATTGACTATCACACACGCGCACTCATATTATAACTGTCATTGCACTACATACCCTTGATAAACCCGGTACCCACACTAAGGACGGATGACGGTAACCACCTAGTCGCCGGTCTCTCCGAAGTTGGATCACCCCACTCTGCGTATTCAATCCACCTAGATTGTCATATCGCGGGGAGCCTAGCCTTCCAGCCCTGCATCGCCACATATCATGTAGATTGACTTTTTAGGACACTCCGTGACCGGTCGATTTGATCTTGGGGTCCTTGTAATCCCTTGTCAAGATCTTGTTTTGTGCAATAAATCATGGAAAAGAAATCAAAAAATTGTCGCTTCGGAATTGTCCCTTCGGAAACGTCCCTATCATTGTCCCTACGGATTTGCCCCTAAAAAGAAAAATTTCTCACCAAAATATTTGCACAAAACTTGATGTTACTTGAGATTACTCCGACCCCTAGGTCCTTAGGTTTGGATTTCGAATGTTAGAAACCCCCAAAACGGATTTTTCGTCCGACCAGAATTAGGATTAAAATCAGAAAAAATTGTGACTTTCCGTGGTGTTGTCTCGCGCGAGACTGCTTGTCCCGTGCGAGATAAGTGTTCGGTCTTTTCGTGTTTTGGCCAAAACCTTCAAACCTTCAAAGCCTTCATTCACCCTATTTAGCCGACTTGTTGGGACTCGATCATGGTTTAACACGGTTGCTACACGTCTAGGTTCTTCGCCACGATGTCTGCTTCTCCTTCTACCACCGAGGCCGATATCAACGATGCTAAGGCCCAACTCATCGAAGCCATGACTAGGTTGGATGAACAAAGTAAGCAAATTGATGAGCAAAATGCCCAAATCGCCGCACTCATGAAAGAACTCCACGAGTTGAAAGTCAAGAAAGGCAGAAAACAAAAGCAGAAAGCGGAATCCTCCTCCGACGAAGAGGAATCCTACACCAAAGTGAATAGAAAAACCAAGAAGTCAAGCAAGAAAAAGGAAGAATCCGATTTCTCCTCTTCCTCATCCTCCTCCGATGATGAGGAACATACCTCCAAGGGTGCTAAAACCAAGAAAGAAGGCAATTGTGAAACTACTAAACTTGGTGACCATGTTACTAAGAACTACCTCGAGAAGAAACTTGCAACTCTTGACACTTCAAAAGGGTCATTCGTTCCATTTGATCCCGATGCTCTTCAACAATCAATCACCAAGTTTCCTCGCAAGTACAAGACACCCGACATTGCCAAGTTCAATGGTACTACCTGTCCTCGAGCTCATGTTGAGACCTACACTTTGGCCATGCTTCCAATGGGCGTTGACAACACAATCTTGGCCCAATGCTTTCCTCAAACCTTAGAAGGTGCTGCAAGGGATTGGTACATGTCTCTTCCTACAACTACAAGGCTTGATTGGTCATCCGCATGTTTAGTCTTCCAAAGGCAGTTTGAAGACAACTCCACTTATCGCCCTACTAGGAGGGATCTTGAACAAACCAAACAACATGCCAATGAGTCCTTTGCTGAATTTGCTAGAAGATGGAGACTCAAACTCACTGAAATCATCGAAAGGCCTACTCTCAAAGAGCAAATCCACATCTTCCTCCAATGCCTCCGTGATGAATTTCAAGAGAAGCTCGCCGGTAATTACTTTCCTAGTTTCAATGAACTCCTCGAGTTCGGAATTAGGATTGACGACTTCCTCAAAAGTAAAAAGAGGGAAAGTAACTTCCGCTACAACAAACCCGCTACAAGTAAGGATGCTTCAGTCAATGCCATTGCATTCAACCGCTCCAACACCGGAAAGTATTCTGCTGTTCCTCCTCCTGAAAAGAAAAAGAGGCACTACGACAAAATTGAAGGAATCACTCAAGAAGAACTCTTCGATGTGCTTGTCCAGAATGAAAAGATCAAACCAAGGGAAGGTGGTCCTCCAAAGGATATGGGTCTGAATCATGCTCATCACTTATTCTGCAAGTACCACAACTTCACCGGCCACAACACCAACTCTTGCCACCACTTGAAGGACATCATCCAAGACCTCTTTGATAATGGAGATCTAGAACGTCCAAACGTCATCACCAATCCTCTCCCTCGCACTCCATGAAGAAGATGAAGCTCCGAGAAGAAATCTACACTTACCACTTTGAAGCTACAACTACCCTCTCCCTTTCTCCTTTGATAGAAGTAGATTAGGTTTTAAATTCCCAAGTATGAACTCGAAGAGTCGTTCTGTCTTTCTAGTACTTCTCACCTCCTCTAGTTTGTGTCTTCTAAACTATCGAGTTTGTTTCAATTTCTCCATTAATCAAATTAATTTTCTTTTCCTAAACACTTTCCCTAAGGTTGTTCTACCTCATGAGTATCATTTAAATCATGAAAAATAAATGGACCCTCCATTTCCCTAAATCATCGCAAAAAATAGAGACTTATAAGCGAGTTTAAGAAGAAGTTATCCTTAGGAATCTTAAGGGATAAACATTACCCCTACTGAAAGTCAAAAAAAGAAGAAAGTCAAAGGTGCTGCTATCAACCTTCATTCCAAGAAGAGTGGGGCTACTCAATTCAAGGCTTTGAGAGTACAAAAATAAAAAGCTCGCTAGGACGAAGCTCCTCAAATTGTCCTAGGCAAAAATAGAGCATCAAAAAAAAAAGAGAGAGAAAAAGAAAAAACTCTCAAGCCTTCATCGCCCCACAAGGATGAAATTTCAATAAAGGCAAGAAGGACCCTCCCACAAAGAAGAAGAGTCAAGAGATACCAACAAAAGAAAAGAGGATTCCTCAATATCCTCCTACATGGTGTGAAGAAGACTTTCAGTATCAATAAAAATGTTTACCCTTAAGTCATACTAATGATTGGCTTTCTCCTCAAACTTATTTAAAAAATTCTAGATGATGCAAGGTTCATTAAAAGGTAGAATAACTTTTCTAGATCCTTGAGCCACATAGCATTCCTTGTTGAGTCTAGGGGCTTCCTGTTAGCCACTCTCATACACACTCTTGAAATCCAAGCATCAAAACTGGGGCTTCCTAACCTCTCCTCCCCCAGTCAATATCTACTTCAACTCTTCAAAATAATCGAATTTGCATTAGGGGCTTTCCTTTTTGCTCCTCACTCTCATCACCAGAGAATACACTTCATCAAAGGGTCAATGCTTGGATCACCTTCCAAAGAATAGAGTCCATCTCTCCTCAACCAACTTGAAATCTCATTCCTCTCTCCTCAATAAGATTTTCTCTCTCTCTGAGTTCTCTTCGAGTTACATACTATTAAAAAAAATGAAAAAAAGGATGCAAAAGAGATGCCCGCTAGATTGAAAACCCGAAAGGGCAGTCTAGGCAAAAACCAGGGTGCGTCACTAAGAAAAAAAAATCAAGGTCAAAGGGAGAGTATTCTTCAACCTTCTTCACCGGACGTCATTCGATCCTCTTCAAATCAAACCAACAAGAAGAGTCTTCTTCAATCACCTTCAAATCAAGAGAACAACTTCACAAGCCTGTTCACAAAGTCATCTACCACTTGCAAGTAACTTGGGGCTTGAGACAGCAAAGGACCTTAGACATAAAGCCATTACGACAGTCGACAGATGTGTAGTCGTTTGCCTCCTAGAGACACGACTCAAGGAGAAGTAAGAATGGAGATTCTCAACAGACCTAGATGTGTTCACACAAGGATACCCATCGAACGAAATTCTACAACAATACAGCCTCGCTGACTAGTAACAGATTCTGCAAAACCTGATTTGGTCCCAACTTGTCAAACACAAGTTCACTCATACAACTCACCCATCTCAAATATAAACCCATACAAATGTCCCTACATTTCCGTATACCATACACTCATACATAAACTCACCACCAAAATGTCCGACCGGCCATTTACACGAACAGGCGTCAGCACCACCACGTAAGTCTAGTTGAACAACTAAAATCTGGAAAATCTACTTGGAATCTTTATGTGCTGACAGGTACAAAAAGGTAAGAATCATTCGGGTCTATCCGAGACCATCATGCATATATCCTTGCACTACAGGGGCCGACAGAACCTTCATCTCAACCGACAACTTCAAGACCGTGACCTCGGCAACATCATCAAAGTCTGTGACGGCAGCAAACTTCAAGTCCGTGACCTCGGCGACACCATGCCAGCAAAGTCTGTGACGGCAGCAACTTCAAGTCCGTGACCTCGGCAACACCAACAAAGTCTGTGACGGCAGCAATCTTCAAGTCCGTGACCTCGGCGATAACTTCAAAGTCTGTGACGGCAGCAAACTTCAAGTCCGTGACCTCGGCGACACCAGCAAAGTCTGTGACGGCAGCAACTTCAAGTCCGTGACCTCGGCGGCAACTTCAAAGTCTGTGACGGCAGCAACTTCAAGTCCGTGACCTCCGCGACAACTTCAAAGTCTGTGACGGCAGCAAACTTCAAGTCCGTGACCTCGGCAACACCAGCAAAGTCTGTGACGGCAACAACTTCAAGTCCGTGACCTCGGCGACAACTTCAAAGTCTGTGACGGCAAAGAAACTTCAAGTCCGTGACCTCAGCGACAACTTCAAAGTCTGTGACGGCAGCAAACTTCAAGTCCGAGACCTCGGCAACAACGGCAACGTCAGTAACCTCGGGCGGCGCACTTCAACAACTTCATCAACAAACAGGTATCTTCAGAATTGGGTCAAGTCTTTTGATTCCTCAGTATGATTTTACCTTTTCAAAAAAAAATCCCTCTTCGATTTTCAAAAATGCTTTTCAAAATACCTAAAATAGCCTTTTTAGTGTTTTGGAGTCGAACTACGTTTGGTCTGATTCTCTCTTAGAGATACGTAGGCAGCCGTGCGGCACGACCATCCCAATGTTCAGAATGATGTCTTTCTATCGACGACACTTCTTCTTTCATAAGACACTCGCCGAGGGGCTCTGTAGACACCCCATTCTGAACCAATAATTCATGATTACACTACTCTTCGTCTCTCTTTTATGTTTTGATGAAAGCATATCAGTTTCGTCATGTTTCGTTAAGTTTCTAACTAACCTCGTTAATTTTGGACCTAACTGACTAACGGAATAACTGAAGAGGACAAAATAGTCAAATGACTAGTTATCTCGCGCGGAATAGCATGTCTCGCGCGAGATATCCCCTCTACAGGATGTGCAGAAATCACTCTCCTTCTCCGTTTCAAACTCTTTTCTTGATAAAATCTTATCCCATCCGGTCATCTAATAGAATTTGAGTTCTGGAAGCTTCCTAGGAGTGTTTTACCTCTCCACCTCTACCTCTTAAACTCCTATAAATACTTGGTAACCTCCACTGTTTCAGAGGTCCAGAATTCCACACAACACACACAATTTTTTGGTTTCTCTCCACGAAAGATTCCTTCAAATCACTCACAAAACCTCCCTAAAATCACCTAAAGTTTGTTTATCAACCTTGTTGATCAACAAACATCCAAACCCGAATCAAGGATTGAGGCGAAGCTCTGTCCGCATCAAGATTTGACTCTCATATTGAGTCAAAACTCTGCCCAAATCACTTCTTGACCGAAAAGACATCTTAGAACCACGTTCTAAATCAAACAATCCCCAAACGCTAGGTAAATTCCTATAATTTTACTCTCTTCTTCTCAATCTCTCTCTATTGGCTTTTAGAGTGGTGTAATCCCATCAAAAGGATTGGCCTAGAGTCCCTTCAATAGATGAAGGCGATCTCGAAGCATACAATCCGAAATTCCTAATCAAGAAATTGATTAGGGTTTGCTTGTTTTCTTTAATTATATATATATATCGTAAAGATTGAAAACCTCTCTTTTCTTTAGCAAGACCGATCTCCGGATTGGGTGGAATGGATGCTCCTTGACCTACCCATTCCATAACCTAAGCCCTGAACTCAAATCTCTTTTTCAAAATGGTTTTCCTATGTTTCCAAATGAATAATATAGGTGGCGACTCTAAAAGATAAAATTCTTCTCACAACGCTACACCTTCCCATTTTGCATAATATCATAACCTAATCTTCCTTTAATACACTCTTAAAATTTCACAAAGTCCTCACATCCACTAGGTAAGGTAAGGATCGGATCTATAATCAATCTATTCTCCATCTCTATCAATATGATTCATCCTTATTACATCCTACACCATTTATATATCCTTTAGAGTTAACTAAATCAACGATTTTACAATTCTCAAAAATTTCCTAAAAATTCCTTCGGTAGCACTTGCCAACCCAAAGATCACGGACTCAATCCTCGTAAGATCCATAGTAACATCCAAGCTTAAGACTATAGAACCCAAAATTTGAAATCTCCTCGAGCCAACTCACACTAGCTAAACTTTGCATACAATGACTTCTCACAAAGAATCATTAACCCAACTCTCAAATAATTTTCATGATCTTCCCGGAACTTTAATTAAACCTAGAAGTCATCAATCATAGTTGCCATAAAGCCATCAAAATAAGGATTAAAGTTCTGCTTATCACTTTTCTTAATTTCCGTGCAAGACTCAAAAATTGCCCTTTCGGACGGGACGGAGGGAGTATATGATTTAGGACTTAGGGTATGAGTTAAATGATTTAGGGAATGTGACGTATAATATAATTAAGCTTTATGAATTGGGGTTTAGGGATGAGGTATATATTAGATTTAAGTATATGAATTAGTGTTTACGGTATGGATATATGATTTAGGGTTTATGGTATTGGGATATATGATTTAGGATATGAGGTATATGATTTAAGGTTTAGGACATTTGATGTATTATATAATTAAGGTATAGGTATGAGAAATTTATGAGATGGGCCACTTCCTGTAGGGCCTCTCAGGTGAGATTTACCCAATGTAGGATACACTAGATTCAAAATACCAAAGACACCCTTGCTGCAAAACACTGAACTGCCCTCCTATCCAAAATCTCAGTCAGCTCTTATAACTAACATATAAGATCAGTTCGCCTCTTATAATTAAAGTATAAGAGTAACTTTTTCACTTTTTTTCACAAAAATAAAATAATTTTTTTTAATATTTTATTAATGTTTACTCTTATATCTGAATTATAAAACCAGCTTGCCTCATATAACAACTTCTTCTCTTATAATTAACTTATAAGACAATTTTTTTCAACAAAAAAAATTAAAAAAAATCAATAATAACAATGAATTAATCTCATAATTTACATATTAGAACTCTTATAGCTTAACTATAAGATCAAATCACCTCTTATAATTGACTTATAAGACCATTTTGCCTCGTATTGAAGTTGGATCAATGAAAATTGTGCAAAAAAGAGAGGACATTAAGATGAAATTGGAGGAGGGTGACCACACCCCTCTAATAGGAACGGTCGCACCCAAAGACCAGAAGCCACAACAATCGCGCCATGTTGTGGAGCGATCGCTCCCAATTAAGCGGAGGGGTTTCTTGGAATTATAATTTGGGAAGAACTCTTTATTTGAGATTTACAAAAAAGTTTTCTTTAAAAGCAATAAAATCTGGGTAGGGGGTCCTAGGGGAATTTTTCCTTGCGAGATTTATGTATATAAATTTTTGTTTAGGGTATGAGTTTAGAACATATGACGTATTATAACTATAGTTATTATTATTAAATATTATATCATTATTATTATTCTAACTCCATTATCATATCATCATAATAATGAATAATATTAGTAAATTATTTAATATTAATGAGTATTATTATTAATTAAAAACATTATTATTGATGTTGTAGGAATCGTGCCGTTATTAATCTCCATCCAGCTGCAAGACTGATCACCTAGCCTTTGACCTGAAAACAGATCCCACGACTAGCCGGAATGGTCTCTGGCGAATACCCTCGGATGTGAGAGTAAGTATGGAGTATGAGAGCAGATAAATTATAATGAACAATGTATTCAGAATAATAAATAGCAATTACCTTGAAACGGTTGATATTGTCATGTATTTATAGATGTTGATGAGAGATATAATTGTAATAGGATTGTGCTAAATCCCTTGAATTATGGATCAGATACGTATGAGAGATCGTGTCCATGTATAACTCCAGATTTGTAGGGAAACTGTTATGAAAAGAATTGTAAATATGCCTGAATTCTATAGGTCGACAGGTTATTTGATAGGTCGAGGTCGCCTGTTGGGTCTAGGTCGACCTGATTGAATGATAGGATCGGATGATACCCGAATAGAATCTGGATCGTATGTCGGACGATAGCTAGGTCGGGACCGAGTAGGTCGGACAATGAGCTAGGTCGACTGATCTTCAATTATGGGCCCTGGCCTTGTAATCATTGGGCCTAGCCCACTGAGAATGTGATGGCAATAACATTTATAAAATTGGGCTTCGTCGTTGGGCTAAGCCCGTCACTTTTATTCCGTTCAGTGACCCCCAACTTTCTGAGTTGACATTTGTCGACCAGGAGGTTATAAATTTTTTTGCCGAAGATTTAAGTAGGTCGCAGGTAGATGCTCGAGCTAATTGTTGGTCGACTAATAGTGACGTGGCTCAATCTTGATCGTTTACAGTGAACGGCTAGATCTGGAAGACCGCTGTTTTTCCGTAATCATTACTTATTTTGACGCTTGGACAACCGCCTTGGGAACTGTTTTTGGCATTAATTGCGAATTAACCGTTGAAACGGCAAAACTGTCCACTTCAGGAACGGATTAGTACTAGGTATAAAAGGTGAATTCTTTTCCTTTTTGAACTTTACAAACCCCCAATTTCCAGGCGTATCCTTAGAGCGAGAAGGCAAAGCAAGGATTCTGATTACTGATGCGATCGAGCGTTCGTCTTCTTCCCATTAACCTCCGCTCTTCGAATTTTGTTAAGGTACCCCTCAATTTTTCTGTTTATTAGCTTTTATTTCGAGCTCTCCCTTTGATTTCCGCCATGGCTAGGACTTTTAGCTGCGAGTCAGGTGCTTGGTATGGTTATTGTGTCATAAACCGTAGAGTATATAAATGTTTGGGTGGAGTATGGAAAGAGATGTCTTTGGAGGAATGTGCCCATATTCTGACCAGGTGGGGTTTAAAATTTAGCGAACTAGATATTCCTTTAGGAGATAACCGGGGTGATTTAGGAGTAGACGATCAAAGGGTAGTTAACTTTCATCTTTTCCACGAACTGTTAGATCACATAGCTCTGTTCTACATTAGGGATCCCAATAAAACCTCATACTTTAGAAACAACCAAGGGTTTCCAGGGGAATCTAGGTCGCCCCTAGGTAGGTCGCCTGTTGCAATTACTAGGACTGATTCCCCTGTTTCTTTTTCTTCTTCAGATATGTCGACCCAGGACTCAGCGGGCTCTCCCTCTGGAAACATTGTGGACGCCTTTGGCTCGACTGCTGTACCAGGTCGCCATGAAAGGGGGTATGTGGCCCCCAAGCCACTTAAGTGGAAGAAGGGGCCAGATTCGAGACTTGAGCTCTTATACACTTTCTTTGAGATTAACAAGGAAGAGTATCGGCTCTCCCATTATTCTGAGAAGGTAAGGAAGGCTCAAGAATGGGGATATTGGGCCCTAAATCCCTCAAAGGTCGCCTTCTTCTACGGACAATTTGAGGTTGGGCTGCGCCTTCCTTTGGACCCACTCCTCAACAGGAAGCGTATATGGTTCGCATAGTTGGCGTAGCTGATAAGAAGAAGAGTAAGAAAGCACATGGAGCTGCAAATACTCGAGCTAGTAGAGAGAGGGAGGCTGAAAAGAGGAACAATCTGCTGCCGAAGGAGATGGAAGGAATGGTGCCCATGGATGACTTTGGATCCGAAGATCCCATGGAGAACGATAGCCGGGCTCTGGAAGTAGGTTCTGACAAGGATGAGGTTGATAAGTCGACCATTCCTGGTTCGAGCTTCGATCCAGCCCTAGTGACTTCTGAGGCGGTCCCCACCAATGAGCAAATTGGGGGTAGTCTTCTTAACTTTGTTAATGTTGATGAGGACGCCCAAGTTGAAGACGATGAGGGGGCTCTCAATTCTCGAAAGAGGTCAAGGGTTGAAAAAGGTAAGGCCGTAGATACCCCGATCTGGGGTATGGGCAAGTTGTGGTTAGGAGGGCGGTAGACCCTGACTTGCTCGCTCATTTTGGCTCAATACAGAAGCTAGCACTCCCACTCTATGGCCACAGAGGGGACGGTCACAGGTATGATGAACCTTCAATCACTTATAGAACAAATCCATATATAATTGATTGAATTCCATTATACCCCCGAATCACATATAATATAACACGTTCAAGCACATAATAGATACTTGAAATAAAATCCACCAAAGGGATAAGAATCTAACAACATGGTAATGTATACTCATGTTAAATCAATACTATAGTGCAACATTCATTTAATACACTATGCATAATACCATCAATGAATATGAATTCAAGTAAGGTAACAATATAACCAAATAATCCACAGTTGGGATACAATATAACAATAAGCCAAATAGTCCACACTTGGGATATCAAGGTATCCATATAATCAATAATTCCACAATTAGGATAACAATGCAACAATGTGATACATATACATTTCTAACTAACGCAATAGTGTAACCTATAGCTTCAACACTATTCAAACTAACCACCAAGGATATGGGAGCAAGTAAGGTCACCATGTACCATAGACCATTCCTACGTAGTCATTACACAACCTTGAATATCCTTTATAAAAGTTCGAGATCTAATTTCCAAGTTTGAACCACTTTGGTGAATTTACGAATCAAGCTTGTCAACCGTTTCCGGACAATATTTAAACTACTTTCATAATTCCATTTTGACCAAGGAAGATACCGTTGTATAGCTAAAATGTTCAACTACAATTATAGTTAAAGAGGGTTCAATTTGCTGGAGGACCTAAAGGAAATTACGGAAGAAAAATGGATCAATGCTGAAAATCAGAGCGGGCGCGCACCCGGTCTTAGTGGGCGTGCACCGGGTCCTAGTGGGCGCGCACCTGAAAGTGACCAGAATGAAAGTGGGTGCGCACCTGGTCTCAGTGGGCGCGCACCTGGTATGTGCGAACAAAGGCATAAAAAGGGGTTGCTAACTTCACCAAAACTCATACTAAACCATTTAAATCAAAGTAGTATAAACCTAGACTACTTACAATTTGATTTCCTACTCATTTCACCCCCCACATTTCAAGTTTACATTCTTAATCTAACTCAATCCATTTTTTTACACTCTTTATCACTTCCATGAACAACAACTTTACCCTAGGTCATTACTCCATTTCTCAACCCAAGAAAGTGCTCTAAATTATCAAACAACAATGATAAAAATACAATAACAAAACCAAACATTTCATGAACTAGTATTCCTACTTCAACTTGAACCATTTCCTCTTACTCTTTGATAATTTCCATTTGTATCAATAACATCCCAAAACCATTATACCACTTAGAACAACCATTCTACTTCTATCCAATACATCCCAACACTAACCAAAACCTTTTAGTACCAAAATTTTATTTCATTTTATCATGCAACCATTTCCTATAAACCATTAACACCATAACACATTACTAACCATTTCCTTTACTTTACAATTCTAATAAATTGGTTAAAACCCAAATTCAATACTTTCTCTTAAACCATTAACATTCACAATTACTCTATACCATTCTTCTTTCAATCTTAGATCACCATTTTACAACCAAAAATCAATTCAACCTTGCCTAACCCATTTCAACCCAATTAAAATTATTCAAAATACCAAAAATCCTTTTCTTTCAACAAGATATTCAATAACGCATAAAATGAGCAATTATTAGAAGAAAGTCATAATAACTTACTTTAACCACACAAGATGAAATCACTATTTTCCGGGCTTGATGCAATCCCCTCGCCGCCACGAACAAGAAAGTACAAACGGATCTTCAAATGGGAAGGAATTGAATTTACTATAATTCTTGGAAGGGAGGATCTTGGGGAGGAGTTTCCATGGAGGATTTCTTTGAGGAGGTGAAAGAAGAAGATGAAGATGATGGAATGGGGAGGTATGGGGGTAAATAAAGAAGGTGAGGGAAAAAGGGAGAGGCATGGCCTCCCTTGACTAACAAATAAAAATCTTTCCATTTTATTCAATTAAGTCCTCCAAGGTCCAAGGTAGTACAACTAACCCCTCTACTCCAAATTTTTACACAACACACCTTGACTACATTTCATATTTTATTTATTTTCAATTATTATACTTCCCCCAAAATACTTTATCTTATTTTCAATTAAATCCTAAGGCTTTAAAGTTATTTCACAACCATCCTAACTCTTCATAAAAATCAAAGACATATTATGAGCACCTAAAGTCAACAAATAATATAAAATGCATATAATGGAGTGCTAAATTAGTGCCTAGGGTTAGGGTCGTTACAGATATAGTCTAACACTATCTTTAACTTGGGATAACAATAAGGGCTATGTTGGCACGATTGAATTTTTGTAGGGAAGAATGATAAGTCAAGACGGGATTTGTCCCTCTTTGTTTGAGAGAGATGTTAGCTTGGGCCCCTCGATGAATAATGTTGATGAAATGTGTGGTCACATTCAAGTGATTTGATAGAGATCAAATGCATTTGAATTATCAACATATTCAGAATCGAGAAAGCATTGAACATTGTGAGTTGACATGGACCATGACTTATGTTCAATTGGACATCGTGAACAAAGGGATTGTGACATTTGATCTATCGAGGAATCAAGCTTTGATGTTATATTAATTGGGTGGATATGATGGTTTGCTAGAAACCACTTATGTCTTGTGAGGTCGATGTTTCGAATCACTACCAACATAATATAATTTCTATCGGGTCACACACAAAGAACGAATTTGATCATTGGCTGAAAATTGGAATTTGGCACGACTCGTGACCAGGAGCACGACTCGTGCCCTAGGTCATGACTCGTACCAAAGGGTCACGACTGGCAGTACGACTGCGTTTTGGGAATCAAGGACTGGCTCTTTGACTTGTTGATTTTGTGGGCTTGGGCACGACTCGTGCCCATGGGCACGACTCGTTCCCTAAAGCAGCACGAGTGCAAAAATTGTCACAAGGCGTGTCACAACTTGAATTTGGCTTCGGGCACTCGTGGTTGCCTGAAACGACTCGTGGCACGAGTCATGCCCAGGAGCACGAGTCGTGCCCTGAGCGAATTTTGACTAGTCCCTGTTTCCTTTGACGATTTGGTTTTGGCTGACAAGGATTCCTACCCTAATATGATTAGGGATTTATATGTGATAAATATGAACCTTGGGCTGCCATAAACCTCTCTCCCTACATCATTATTCTAGGTTTATGCAACTCTAGATTTTGATTATTGATTAATAATCAAAAGCTCCCAAATAATTCCATTCTTTTGGCTTTGATTATTGAATATTGATTCAATAATCAAGAAGATCATCTAGCAATCCTACAAGAAGCATTCTTGGTTCGTTCGCATGTGGATCACCATTAGAGGGAGGTTTCTTTATCTCCTAAAGCTCGAATATCTCAATTTGTTGATTCATCACCAAGGTTGAACAAGGAAGATAGAATATTCGACATCAAAATTCTAAGGCTTGAATTTTGAGATCTGTTTTGACAAACTTAATCGCATTCAAGGTATGTATTTCTATTTCATGTTTCTAATCTCTTCATGCTAGACGGATCTAAGGGCTAGGGTTTTGTTGTTGTATAAATATTTTCCGCTGCGTTTGTAACCTCAAAACCCAACAGATGGATACGGCGACGAGGGCGGCGGCGTCTCTTTATGGTTTCTCCGTTTCTATTCTTTACTTATATCGAGCCTCTCACTTATCGATTCACGGATTGAGTCCACAAAGTCGACGCAACCCCAAAATTTCCACTTAAAAATGACGTTATTTTGTGGTCAAAAAATATAAAAAATATGTGGGCTGACCCACCCAAAATCCGTTTTGGCCCGCACCCATATGTGCCAGCCCAAATTGACCCACTTTTATTTGCGTAATTAGTTTTAAAACCCAACCCACACTTATTGTACGGCGGGGCATTGACGACTCTAATGGCAGTACATGTTTTGGATGTTGGGATAATATTTGTAAACATTAGATTAATTTAAAATAATTCATAAATAATTTCTTTAAAAAAATCACAATTCACTAGCAATATTCAAATTTATGTTTTTCAAAAAATCCGCAGATTTAAATAATTCATATATATTTTTTAAAATGTCTATAATTTAGCAACAGAAATGTCGTTATTTTGTAACTTTTGCAATGAAAAAGTCGTTGTTGAATTTGGTAAAGGTCGAATACCAAATTTAATGACGACCATTATTGGTCAACTTTAGCGACGAGATTTTAGCAACGATCAAAGTCGTTGATAATTGAGCATTTAACGACTTTTGCTAATTAGCAACGATTTTTGGCGTTGGTAATTTCATTTTTTCTATTAGTGAACATTGTCATGCAAAACCAAAATTAAGCACACCCGAGCAAAAAAATCCCGAAGCCAATAAATGCCAAAAAGCTTCCGCACGATCGTGCCGTTCACGCGTTTTAGCCCCTTTTTGTGCTCCTCTTTTCTAGTTAGTCATCAGTCTAGTAATCCGATTAGACTCTATCCCACCCCTTTTAATCAGCCTTCGATTTCCTAACAGTGGGTGATGATGCACAACGAGTTGGCTCGACTCGGCTCGCCAAATGCCAAGCCCGCGAATCAGGCGGATTCAACCCAGCTTGCTTCCTCTTGCCCGCAGGCCAAGCCCGGCCCTGCCCGTCCATTTGCATGATGTCCAGCCCGCTCCATTTACCCGTGGATCTATGAAACGGGCTTGGCATATTTTTTATTTTTATTTTTTTTCTTTTTAAATTTCCCAAAATTCAAAGGTGTGATGGGAGTCGAACCTGGATTGAAGCAGCCAAGAGCAAGCAATTAACCAATAAGCCAATAATTCCTTTGTCGAAGATACAAAAAGTTTAATATTTATCCAAAAACTAAAATCTGGCAAGCAATAATCTTTTGTATGTACATGGGTGGGTTGGGGGACTATTAAACCCCTTTGATAGGATCAATAAGAAGCGATAATACTCGTTCTCTAGTTACAGAGCTTTGACTTCCATGTCCATCTCCATATTGGTACATACACTGTGCCGTCCGTGCAAGATTCATTGTAGTTTCAATAAAAGTCTGGGTAAAATGACAACCCCTTAGTCGCTCCTTATTCATCTTCTTCCACGTTTCCCCAATCAAGTACTTTATGTATTCTCTCGCCTCTTCTTCAGAAGCACCATTCTCGTTCATGTAACATTGGATCGATTTTGGAGTGTCCCCTCTTTCTAGCTCAGCCTGGATACAAATAAGGGTCTGTTATATATATATATATATATATATATATATATATATATATATGTAGAGAGAGATAGAGATATGCGTTGTTTTCTGCCAATATTTTCGTTTTGAATCTAGTTATAAAGTGTTATAGTTTCTATACCGTTGATGTTCCAAGATCATCTATTAGTCTTAGAATCACAGCTGAGTAACGAACTATATTTGGATACATATTTAAGCACTGCAATCCTTCTTCAGTGATATCACTTGTAGTTAGGAAATACGCGTGTACTAGTATTACAGGAGCTGTTATTGAAATCCATGCATTTTCCATATACTCTTCTAGGGTCGGCTTGTATCCACTGTGATACCACTTTGCTTCCACCATGTACGAGTTACATAAATCCGCCCACTGCATCATTTGAGTTTGTATTAGGAAGTTAAGTTAGCATCTGAGCATTGCATGCAAAAGAATTAAAGTTATTTAGTTAGAAAAGATTTTTTACCGCTTTCTTTAAGTACGGGAGAATGAGAATGCCTTCTTTTGTTAATGTTTCGTATGATATTTCATTAATCGAGTTGTAGAATGCATGGTAACATATCTTCATGTAGTCGGGAAATTTTTCAATTCCATTCATATCCCATCTAGAAGTAAGCATTTTGTCAACTTAGAAGAATAGTTGCAATAATCTAAGATCAAGAAACTGAGTAATGGACAGTATATCTTACGAAGCCAACCTGATGGTTTGATTGGTGAACTCTTCGAGTTCTTCCAAGGTACCATAGACATCATAAACGTCATCGATGGTAGTTATCAATGCACCAATCCTTACTAATGTTCTCCTAAAATATCCTAGTTGAGGCTTGAAATTTATTCCAATAGCCCACAGAAAATTCTCCATCAACCTGTCTCGAGCAAAAGTTAACTTTTCCCCCCAGCAAGTTCGCTTCCACCACCTATATTGGAACAGTCACTACATAATCTGTTTGACAGACAGATATAAGAGAGAGAGAGAGAGAGAGAGAGAGAGAGAGAGAGAGAGAGAGAGAGAGAGAGAGAGAGAGAGAGTTGGACTTGAATGATAGATGTGCATACCTAGATGCATATTTTAAATCTTCTTGGTGTAATGATTGAACCATATTGAAATCCAATTTGGCGAATTCAAGCAGTAATGGATTCATGTTACGGCATCTCTCGTATACATCAATGAACCACCTTGCCTCCAATCTTGGCACTCTCCAATGAAGGGGAAGCTCTAACGAGTGACTGACTAAAGCGGAAAAGTAATGATCCTTGGGGTTGGTTTCAAGATTTTCTTTTAGATGTTTCGTAGTGACATTCTTGGCATAATCCATGAACTTTTCACCCTCAACCGAAAGAAATGAGGCTTCATACAAGTTTAGAATTCCCTCGGTGTCCTCAAACATGTCTTCCTTTAAATTTCCATTCTCATCCTTGTATACATCAAATATCTCTGCAATCAAATAACATCTATAGTATAAATAAGAACTGTCCACCTCACCATGTGAACAGTACTATGAATAGTGCCAACTGTCAAATTTCCCATTTTGCCATCATTAAGTTGTCCCTTTCCAATTTTGCCCTTAAAAAAAAATTTAATTAAAAAAAAAAAAAAAAGTGTCCTCGGACACGGGCTTAATTAAAAAAAAAAAAAGTGTCCTCGGACACGGGCTTTTACTAGTGCATTATAAGGAAGGGAGAGAAACACACTTGAGAATAGACATTTAATAAGCCACTAACCTTGGGAGATATTATAGCCATGTTGTCTCAAGAGTCTAAATACGAGGGATTTGTAGAGCAAACATTCCTTCATGTTCTCGGGACTTCCATAGATGTAGTCGCTGTAGATGATCCGTATGATTTCAGTTATTTCGCCCTCAAAATGATATGAAATCCCAAGTCTTTGCAAAGTATCTATTAGCTGAAGTGCAGCCAATGGATTCTTAACTTTGTCATCAAGCATCAACCTCACCTTTTCCTTTAGCTTATTTGCTTTTCTTCTGCAGTTCTCTCCCTATATACCCAATACGGCAAAACCCAGTATTATTAGTGATACTTTGTATTGGTGCTATAGTATTTGATTATTTCTTTTGTTGGGTGGGGATTAGGGACGGAAACATCATGTTTCTAACATGAGATCGACGTTCTCTAAAAATCTCCCGCAGATCCATGGAGAAGATAAAACAAAAACGAGAAAAGTACCATTTTCGTCCCCAAAGTACTTTAAGTTTTACCTTTTCGTCCATAAACATTTTTTTTACCTTTTCATCCTTGACCTATCGTTTTAAGGATGATGTAGTCCCTCCGGTTAACGGACGTTTAATAATCCGTTAAATTTGCTGACGTGGCACGGTGAATCACAGCATTTGCTTAGTTGGCAGTATTATTTGTGGGAATTATTACTGACTTGGACAATTGAAGGGTAAAAGTGCATAATAAATAAATTAAGGGGTCAAAGTGTGAAATATTAAACTTTAGACCCTAAATATTATTCTAATGATTGTAAAAGGGTAAAATAATAAATTTAAAATAACAAATTGCTAACCCTAAAATAAATTAATTAAGATGCTCTAAAAAGTAAGCATTTTAAAAATTACACTTAAAAATATTTTAGCTAAAAATATTTTAGCATTTGCTTTTCATGAAATATTATAACAATTATTGCAGAATATTATAGCAATGTTTCTTTTAATAATTATAACTACTTAAATTATTTAATAAGGGGAAGAATGTGTAAATTTTGAGTAAATTACTTTTTCTACGGACAATTTGAGGTTGGGCTGCGCCTTCCTTTGGACCCACTCCTCAACAGGAAGCGTATATGGTTCACCGTGTCACGTCATCAAATTTAACGGATTATTAAACCCTCGTTTCTGGAGGGACTACATTATCCTTAAAACGATAGGTCAAGGATGAAAAGGTAAAAAAAATTGTTTATGGACGAAAAGGTAAAACTTAAAGTATTTTAGGAACGAAAATAGTACTTTTCTCAAACAAAAACAAAAGAATAATAATGCATTTATGATCCTGGTATCTTTTCAACGACTATATATGGATCAGCTGAGTAGCAGCATATTATTAGTTCTTTCATATTTCAAATTTGTCTCTTAACAATCTTTAATTAACAACTTTAAAGTCAGTTTAAGATACGCAACCTATGTTCATGCCAGGTTCAACCTTAAGTTAAGTAGGCTAACCAAAAACTTGTAGTGAAAGAAAAATAAAATAAAAATCCTTGTTCAAGTTCTGTGTGTATATATATATATATATATATATATATACTCCCTACGTCCCACAATAATATATAAACTTTCCATTTTGGGCGTCCCACAATAATATATACTTTCCCAAAATGGAAAGGAATCTTTATTATTCCCTCCACTCATTCTGTCTCTCCTACATTATTTTAATACTCACATCACCATTATAATTTACTATTCTCTCCACTCATTCTCTCTCCTATTTTATTTTCACACTCACAACACTTTCAATATAATAATTCCTCCTTAATTCCCGTGCATTTCCAAAAGTCTATATAAAGATGGGACGGAGGGAGTATATATATATATATATATATATATAGGTATATATATCTTGAGTGCGTCTGAGAAACGCGTTTCTCCATAACTATGGAGAAACGTGTTTTTCATAGCCAGAAGCTTTACATTTGATAACCGGAAAAAAAAAACCCAAGGAGACCAAAAGCTTACGGATATCCGGAAGCTTTGCATTTGATAGCCGGAAGCTTTGCGGTTGATATCCAGGAAGCTTTGTATTTGATAGCCAGGAAGGATGTGAAATGTATATCCGTAAAGCGTTAGGTGCATATCCGTAAAACATTAGGTGCATATCCAGAAATGTGTTAGGGCATATCCAGAAATTGCTATTGAAGGTTTTCGGATATCCGAAACCTTCAAATGTATATCCAGAAACATTTTGAAGGTTTCTGGATATTCATTTGAAGGTTTCTGGATATCACTTTCATAGGTTTCTGGCTATCTAGCTCATTGTCGCGCGACATGTCGGGACCCGTTTCTCCATAACTTATGGAGAAACGCGTTTCTCCCTAGATTTTGTGATATATCTTTATATATGCATACCACAAAGTTACTGGTGAGAGACTGGATATAGTCGTAGTCCCATATTGTTGGCTGATAGTTTGCTGTTCTTCTGACAACGGGTGGATCTGTAGTCTTGCAATACGCAGATGTGGCTGCTATTGGAAGGGCCATGGCGGAAATGGGAAGAATGAGTGGTTTGTTTTTCTTGCTGACAAGAGCCCTTCAAACTTTGCCTCTTTATATAGAGAAAATTATGATCATGACAAAGATAAGATTAGAGAAAAGGTGAGGAGGAGATCAATCCTCCAATAAATAATGAACAACGTCAATCATTTCAACAAAGAAAGACTACCATTTGTTTTGTTTTCTTCTTCTTCTTCTTCTTCTAATTCTTCTTCATATGCAGTAGCTTATTTGAAAAACAATGTGCAATAGCAATTTTTCAAACACCTCATTCACACTTTTTTGCACTGCAACGCTTGTAATCACTACTAGAACAACCTTAATTACCAATTAAGAAATAGCAACGACCAAGTCGTTAGTAAATATCAACGACCAAAGTGTACTTTAGCGACCACAATGTCGTTGCTAAATTTTAGGAAAAATGCCAACGACCAAAAAGTAAATTAGCCACTACAAGGAAAATCGGATTTAGCTACGGCAAATTCTGTAGCTAAAATGAAGATTCCGTAGCTAAATCGTGTTTAGCTACGGATTTATTCCGTAGCTATTCCGTGGGTGCAGGTTCGTCGCTAAATTGGGCGTCGCTGTTTTGTAGCTAATTTAGAGACGGATGTGTCCGTCTCTAATTTAGAGACAGATATGACCGTCTCTAAATTAGAGACAGATATGTCCGTCTCTAAATTAGCTACAGATATGACCGTCTACGGATTAGCGACAGATTTTCCGTCTCTATTTAATATGTCATTTAATTTTCGAACCATTTTAGCCTCGGATATTTCCGTAGCTAAATTGATATTTTTTAAAAAAAAATTAAATATATATTTAAAAATATATATTAATATATTTTAAATATATATATATATATATATATATATATATATATATATATATATATATATATATATATATATATATATATATATATTAAAATATATAAATATATATTTTTAAATATATATTAAATCAGTCCCTTACCTTTTTTATTTTCAAATCAGTCCCTTAACTTTTATTATTTTCATATCAGTCCCTTAACTTTTATTATTATCAAATCAGTCCCCTAAATTTCTATTATACTCAAATAGTCCTCACAAACTTCCACCTCCACCACCAATGCAGAATAGGCCAAGTTTGGCCCCAACAGGAATCCTCCGTGCCGGCCAAATGGCCCAGAAGCTCGGCCAAGACACCAAACCTGAGGCGGCCGCATGGAACCCAATGAGGCGTGCGCCTCAACCTCAGTAACTTGGCCCCAAAATTGACACATTGATGCGGCCGCATGAAGCAAACTGAGGCGGCCGCTTCAGGCAACAACCTCACCTCAACATTACCAGAATTCATTCCAATCGGACTGTTATTACCTCCATTAACAAAAAATTCTTGAAACTCGATGCTATCTTCGTCCATATTCTCATCCGATTCCGGAATAGAGTTGAACCGAGCTCCGGTAGCAAACGAGGTTAAAGGCTCATCATCGTTGTAAACCTTCAAATCAGACCTCAGGTTTTGGTTAGGAGTCTTTACTATTGGCGATAATTTCTGTCGTTTCTTATCATCAGCGATTCTTCTGCTGCTGTTTCTGGTTGCCATGGAAGGTAAGAACGGGCATTTCCTTCCACAGAGAGCTACAAATTGGACACGCAAGGCTGCCTTGCTTCCTCACATGGCTGGCTATGCACGGAAAATGGAAGCTGTGAGAACACTCGGCCGTAAAAATAGCCATTCCTTGGCCTGTCTTCAGGCTCTGCAAGCAAATACCATCCTCAGTTGAATCCAACAACAACCCAACAACATTACCCCATAAAACCACACTTTGCAGAATATTTTAAACATTTAGGTTTCCAAAATTTTGAATCTTTACAAAATCACCAAAAAAATAAAATCAAAATCAAAATCCAACCAAAGCGAAATCCAACCAAATCAAAATCAAAATCCGGGTTTTGATTTAGATCGATCGATAGAGAGAGAGAGAGAGAGAGTTTACCATACTAGGTTTCCACGAATTGAACGGCGAGGCTGAAGAGACGGTGAGGGAGACAGCGGAGGCTGAGACGGTGAGAGAGAGAGAGAAAAAAGGGTTGTCGGTTTGATGAGAGGATTTTGTGTTTTGTAAAATGAAGAGAGAGAGAGAGAGAGAGAGGACGGAAAGAAGATGACTGAAGCTGTGGTGTCACCGGTGGATGAAGAAGACGGTGAGGGAAATGAGAGAGAGAGAAACCATTACTATGCCAAGCTGCGGAAGTGGAAACTGCCATCGAAGAAGTGAATCGCCGGCGAAGTTACCTTGCTGCGTGCAACAGCTGAAGATGGAGGGAGGGGAAGCGTAGAGAGAGAGAAACCGTTGATCTGGGACGGTGAGAGAGAGAATTGCAGAGGTGTTTTGAGTTTTTTGAATGAAGAGAGAGAGAGAGAGAGAAATGAGGAGAGAAATAGAGAGAGGGAGGGAGTAAGTGGGTTTGTTTAAATTATTTTGGGCCTTTGGATTGAATGGATTGAAGGGTCAGATCTTGCTTGGCTCTCAATCCCCGTGAAATTTTTAAACCCAATCAAACAATCCCACATTACATACTTATATTTATTTCACACTATATTATACATTAACTAAAATATTTATGCCTAATATTAAAAATAATAATATTTATTATTAATAATATTTATTAATAAATTATTAATTATATAATTGATTAATTAATTAATATTAATATTAAGTATATAAACAGTAATAATATTAATAATAGTATTAATAATAACTAGTAATTTTTACATGCTTTTATTTGATTTACCCAAAATTTTAGTTATAGTAGTATGCCTAATATCAAGAGTAATAACATTATCATATAATTAGTAATAATTCTTAATAATAAGACTAATAATGATGTTATTGTTAATTATTCAAATATGTAATTGAATTTATTAATAATTATTATTATATAATTAGTAATAATACATAACATCAAAAATAATAATGTTATTAATTAATAAAATATTCATTAATTTAATTATTTTAAATTTATTAATAATAATTTAATAATTTAAACTTCTAAGAAATATTAATATACCTAAGTAATAATTGATATTAATAAATTATAAAAAATACTTATTAACAATAACAATAATTTAATCTTTAAAGAAAATAGTAATTAGTAATAATACTTAATAATAAGACTAATAATGATGTTATTGTCAAAATGTTATACGGCTACCTCGTTTATTTTTTTTTCAATTTTTTTCTACATTCTAAATGACATTTAAAGTGTTTTTCATCTCTATGACTTTCCTCAAAATCCAAATGAAAATTGAGTTACAAATATGTGCCATTATTTAGGGTTTAGGGTATAGGATTTAGGGGTTAGGGTATAGGGTATTGAATTTAGGGTTTAGGGGTTAGGGTATAGGGTTTAGGGTTTAGGGTATAGGGTTTAGGGGTTAGGGGTTAGGGTTTAGGGTTTAGGGTTTAGGGTATAGGGTTTAGGGTTTTTAGGGTTTTATGTGTCCCGATCTTGTGAAAATGGTATACGGTTACCTCGTTTATTTTTTTTTAATTTTTTTCTACATTCTAAATGACATTTAAAGTGTTTTTCATCTTTATGACTTTCCTCAAAATCCAAATGGAAATTGAGTTACAAATATGTGTCATTAGTTAGGGTTTTAAGGAATGTGTCCCGATCTTGTGAAAATGGTATACGGCTACCTCGTTTATTTTTTTTTATTTTTTTCTACATTCTAAATGACATTTAAAGTGTTTTTCATCTTAATGACTTTCCTCAAAATCCAAATGGAAATTGAGTTACAAATATGTGCCATTATTTAGGGTTTAGGGTATAGGGTTTAGGGGTTAGGGTATAGGGTATAGGATTTAGGGTTTAGGGGTTAGGGTATAGGGTTTAGGGTTTAGGGTATAGGGTTTAGGGGTTAGGGGTTAGGGTTTAGGGTTTAGGGTATAGGGTTTAGGGGTTAGGGTTTAGGGGTTAGGGTATAGGGTTTAGGGGTTAGGGTATAGGGTTTAGGGTATAGGGTTTAGGGGTTAGGGGTTAGGGTTTAGGGTGTAGGGTTTAGGGGTTAGGGTTTAGGGGTTAGGGTTTAGGGGTTAGGGTATAAGATTTAGGGTTTAGGGTATAGGGTTTAGGGTTTAGGGTATAGGGTATAGGATTTAGGGTATAGGGGTTAGGGTTTAGGGTTTAGGGGTTAGGGGTTAGGGTTTAGGGTTTAGGGTTTAGGGTATAGGAAACCCTACACACTATACCCTAAACCCTAAATCCTAACCCCTAAACCCTAAACCCTAACCCCTATACCCTAAACCCTAACCCCTAACCCCTAAACCCTAAACCCTAACCCCTATACCCCTAAACCCTAAACCCTAAATCCTAAACCCTATAACCTATACCCTAAACCCTGTACCCTATACCTTAAACCCTAACCCCTAAACCCTATACCCTAAACCCTGTACCCTATACCCTAAACCCTAAACCCTAAACCTTATACCCTAAACCCTATACCCTATACCCTAACCCCTAAACCCTAAACCCTAACCCCTAAACCCTAAACCCTAAACCCTAAACCCTATACCCTATACCCTAAACCTTATATTAATTGACTAGAAAATAATATTTTAGCCTTTGTTAATTAGTGGTTTTTTTTAGAAAAATTTATATAAAAAAAGATAGAAAAAAACTAAACAAATGAAAGTATATGGAAGAAAAGTCAAAAGAGGGACGGACTACCCTATATTTATTTTTTACTTTTTTAAAAAAATTTTATTGACTAGAAAACAATATTTTAGCCTTTGTTAATCAGTGGTTTTTTTTAGAAAAAGTTATAGAAAAAAAGATAGAAAAAAACTAAACAAATGAAAGTATATGAAAGAAAAGTCAAAAGAGGGACGGACTACCCTATATTTATTTGGTATTTTTTTAAAAAAATTTTATTGACTAGAAAACAATATTTTAGCCTTTGTTAATCAGTGGTTTTTTTTAGAAAAAGTTATAGAAAAAAAGATAGAAAAAAACTAAACAAATGAAAGTATATAGAAGAAAAGTCAAAAGAGGGACGGACTACCCTATATTTATTTTTATTTTTTTTTAAAATTTTTATTGACTAGAAAACAATATTTTAGCCTTTGTTAATCAGTGGTTTTTTTTAGAAAAAGTTATAGAAAAAAAGATAGAAAAAACTAAACAAATGAAAGTATATAGAAGAAAAGTCAAAAGAGGGACGGACTACCCTATATTTATTTTTTTAATTTTTTAAAAAATTTTTATTGACTAGAAAATAATATTTTAGCCTTTGTTAATTAGTGGTTTTTTTTAGAAAAAGTTATATAAAAAAAGATAGAAAAAAACTAAACAAATGAAAGTATATAGAAGAAAAGTCAAAAGAGGGACGGACAACCCTATATTTATTTTTTATTTTTTTAAAAAATTTTATTGACTAGAAAACGATATTTTAGCCTTTGTTAATCAGTGGTTTTTTTTTAGAAAAAGTTATAGAAATAAAGATAGTAAAAAACTAAACAAATGAAAGTATATAGAAGAAAAGTCAAAAGAGGGACGGACTACCCTATATTTATTTTTTTTTATTTTTTTTAAATTTTTATTGACTAGAAAACTATATTTTAGCCTTTGTTAATCAGTGGTTTTTTTTAGAAAAAGTTATAGAAAAAAAGATAGAAAAAAACTAAACAAATGAAAGTATATAGAAGAAAAGTCAAAAGAGGGACGGACTATCCTATATTTATTTTTTGTTTTTTTAAAAAAAAATTATTTACTAGAAAACAATATTTTAGCCTTTGTTAATCAGTGTTTTTTTTTTAGAAAAAGTTATAGAAAAAAAGATAGAAAAAAACTAAACAAATGAAAGTATATAGAAGAAAAGTCAAAAGAGGGACGGACTACCCTATATTTATTTTTTATTTTTTTTAAAATTTTTTATTGGCTAGATAACAATATTTTAGCCTTTGTTAATCAGTGATTTTTTTTAGAAAAAGTTATATAAAAATGATAGAAAAAAACAAAACAAATGAAAGTATATGGAAGAAAAGTCAAAAGAGGGACGGACTACCCTATATTTATTTTTTATTTTTTAAAAAATTTTATTGACTAGAAAACAATATTTTAGCCTTTGTTAATCAGTGGTTTTTTTAGAAAAAGTTATAGAAAAAAAGATAGAAAAAAACTAAACAAATGAAAGTATATAGAAGAAAAGTCAAAAGAGGGACGGACTACCCTATATTTATTTTTTATTTTTTTTTTTTTAATTTTTATTGACTAGAAAAAAATATTTTAGCCTTTGTTAATCAGTGGTGTTTTTTAGAAAAAGTTATAGAAAAAAAGATAGAAAAACTAAATAAATGAAAGTATATAGAAGAAAAGTCAAAAGAGGGACGGACTACCCAATATTTATTTTTATTTTTTTAAAAATTTTTTATTGACTAGAAAACAATATTTTAGCCTTTGTTAATCAGTGGTTTTTTTTAGAAAAAGTTATAGAAAAAGATAGAAAAAAACTAAACAAATGAAAGTATATAGAAGAAAAGTCAAAAGAGGGACGGACTACCCTATATTTATTTTTTATTTTTTAAAAAAAATTTTATTGACCAGAAAACAATATTTTAGCCTTTGTTAATCAGTGTTTTTTTCTTAGAAAAAGTTATAGAAAAAAAGATAGAAAAAAACTAAACAAATGAAAGTATATAGAAGAAAATTCAAAAGAGGGACGGACTACCCTATATTTATTTTTTATTTTTTTAAAAAATTTTTATTGACTAGAAAACAATATTTTAGCCTTTGTTAATCAGTGGTTTTTTTTAGAAAAAGTTATCGAAAAAAAGATAGAAAAAAACTAAACAAATGAAAGTATGTAGAAGAAAAGACAAAAGAGGGACGGACTACCCTATATTTATTTTTTATTTTTTTTAAAAAAAATTATTGACTAGAAAACAATATTTTAGCCTTTGTTAATCAGTGGTTTTTTTTAGAAAAAGTTATATAAAAAAAGATAGAAAAAAACTAAACAAATGAAAGTATATAGAAGAAAAGTCAAAAGAGGGACGGACTACCCTATATTTATTTTTTATTTTTTTAAAATTTTTTTATTGACTAGAAAATAATATTTTAGCCTTTGTTAATCAGTAGTTTTTTTTAGAAAAAGTTATAGAAAAAAAGATAGAAAACAACTAAACAAATGAAAGTATATAGAAGAAAAGTCAAAAGAGGGACGGACTATCCTATATTTATTTTTTGTTTTTTTAAAAAAAATTTATTTACTAGAAAACAATATTTTAGCCTTTGTTAATCAGTGTTTTTTTTTTAGAAAAAGTTATAGAAAAAAAGATAGAAAAAAACTAAACAAATGAAAGTATATAGAAGAAAAGTCAAAAGAGGGACGGACTACCCTATATTTATTTTTTATATTTTAAAAATTTTTTATTGGCTAGATAACAATATTTTAGCCTTTGTTAATCAGTGATTTTTTTTAGAAAAAGTTATATAAAAAATGATAGAAAAAAACAAAACAAATGAAAGTATATAGAAGAAAAGTCAAAAGAGGGACGGACTACCCTATATTTATTTTTTATTTTTTTAAAAAAATTTTATTGACTAGAAAACAATATTTTAGCCTTTGTTAATCAGTGGTTTTTTTAGAAAAAGTTATAGAAAAAAAGATAGAAAAAAACTAAACAAATGAAAGTATATAGAAGAAAAGTCAAAAGAGGGACGGACTACCCTATATTTATTTTTTATTTTTTTTTTTAATTTTTATTGACTAGAAAAAAATATTTTAGCCTTTGTTAATCAGTGGTGTTTTTTAGAAAAAGTTATAGAAAAAAAGATAGAAAAAAACTAAATAAATGAAAGTATATAGAAGAAAAGTCAAAAGAGGGACGGACTACCCAATATTTATTTTTTATTTTTTTAAAAATTTTTTATTGACTAGAAAACAATATTTTAGCCTTTGTTAATCAGTGGTTTTTTTTAGAAAAAGTTAAAGAAAAAAAGATAGAAAAAAACTAAACAAATGAAAGTATATAGAAGAAAAGTCAAAAGAGGGACGGACTACCCTATATTTATTTTTTATGTTTTAAAAAAAATTTTATTGACCAGAAAACAATATTTTAGCCTTTGTTAATCAGTGTTTTTTTCTTAGAAAAAGTTATAGAAAAAAAGATAGAAAAAAACTAAACAAATGAAAGTATATAGAAGAAAAGTCAAAAGAGGGACGGACTACCCTATATTTATTTTTTATTTTTTTAAAAAATTTTTATTGACTAGAAAACAATATTTTAGCCTTTGTTAATCAGTGGTTTTTTTTAGAAAAAGTTATCGAAAAAAAGATAGAAAAAAACTAAACAAATGAAAGTATGTAGAAGAAAAGTCAAAAGAGGGACGGACTACCCTATATTTATTTGTTATTTTTTTTAAAAAAATTATTGACTAGAAAACAATATTTTAGCCTTTGTTAATCAGTGGTTTTTTTAGAAAAAGTAATATAAAAAAAGATAGAAAAAAACTAAACAAATGAAAGTATATAGAAGAAAAGTCAAAAGAGGGACGGACTACCCTAGATTTATTTTTTAATTTTTAAAATTTTTTTATTGACTAGAAAATAATATTTTAGCCTTTGTTAATCAGTAGTTTTTTTTAGAAAAAGTTATAGAAAAAAAGATAGAAAACAACTAAACAAATGAAAGTATATAGAAGAAAAGTCAAAAGAGGGACGGACTATCCAATATTTTTTTTTTTTTAATTTTTATTGACTAGAAAAGAATATTTTAGCCTTTGTTAATTAGTGGTTTTTTTTAGAAAAAGTTATATAAAAAAAGATAGAAAAAAAACTAAACAAATGAAAGTATATAGAAGAAAAGTCAAATTTAGAGACGGATACTAAATCTGTCTCTAAATTTTAGAGACAGATGTTGAATCTGTCACTAAATTAGAGACGGATTCAAAAATCTGTCTCTAAATTAGAGACGGATTAAAATCTGTCTCTAAAGTTTAGAGACGGATTCTGAATCTGTCTCTAATTTAGAGACAGATACAAAACCCGTCTCTAAAATTTAGAGACGGAATCTGAATCCGTCTCTAATTTAGAGACAGAATCAGATTCCGTCTCTAAATTAGAGACGGAATCTGATTTCTGATTTAGAGACGGATTCAGATTCCGTCTCTGAATTAGAGACGGATTCATATTCCGTCTCTAATTTAGAGACGGAATCCGAATCCGTCTCTGATTTTTGGTTCTGTCTCTAATTTGTCGCCAAATTAGCTACGGATTCCGTCCGTCTCTAAATTTCCGTCTCTAAATCCGGTTTTCCTTGTAGTGAGCAACAACATTGTCGTCACTACTTTTTTTTTTGAAAAATGCCAATGACATTGTCGTCGCTAAAAATGGTTCCCGGTCAATGAAATGAAATTAGTGATGACATTGTCGTTGCTAAATATGAGTGGGAATTCAAAATTGGAATGAAAATTTGAAATTTTCTTGGAAATAATTAATTATAATTAGTAAAATTATATATTAATAATAGTTAAATAATAATTAAAATTAAATGTAAATAAAAATATTAAAATGATTTGTGTACTTAGATCAATTAATTATTAACATAATATTTATAATTTATTTGTAATATTAAATGAAATATTTTTTTATTATCAAATTGATTATTTATTTATTTATATAATATTTAATTAAATATTTTTATCATATAATTTATAATATTAAATTAATTAACATATAATCTAATTCATACATATACTACATACATGCTTGATGATTTAAGGTTTAGGGTATGAGTTATAAGGTGTTTAGGCATATGATTTATGATTTAGAGTATGGGGTATGATTTAGGGTTTAGGTATTGAAGTACTCCCTCCGTCCCGCTCGAAAGGGCACAAATTTCCTTTTTGGGTGTCCCATTTAAAAGGGCACAATCCAAAAATGGATAGTTTTTTATTACTTCTTTATTTGTGGGACCCACTTGTCATACTCTCATAATAAATATTCACTAACTATTTCCTACCCCACTTTCTCTTTCCTACATCACCTTTCACTCACAACATTTATTTCACTATACCATTTTTCTCTTTCCTACATCACTTTTCTTAATTTCCGTGCAAGACTCAAAAATTGCCCTTTCGGACGGGACGGAGGGAGTATATGATTTAGGACTTAGGGTATGAGTTAAATGATTTAGGGAATGTGACGTATAATATAATTAAGCTTTATGAATTGGGGTTTAGGGATGAGGTATATATTAGATTTAAGTATATGAAATAGTGTTTACGGTATGGATATATGATTTAGGGTTTATGGTATTGGGATATATGATTTAGGATATGAGGTATATGATTTAAGGTTTAGGACATTTGATGTATTATATAATTAAGGTATAGGTATGAGAAATTTATGAGATGGGCCACTTCCTGTAGGGCCTCTCAGGTGAGATTTACCCAATGTAGGATACACTAGATTCAAAATACCAAAGACACCCGTCGCAAAACACCGAACCGCCCTCCTATCCAAAATCTCGCCGCTCTTATAACTAACATATAAGATCGGTCGCCTCTTATAATTAAAGTATAAGAGTAACTTTTTCACTTTTTTTCACAAAAATAAAATAATTTTTTTTAATATTTTATTAATGTTTACTCTTATATCTGAATTATAAAACCAGCTTGCCTCATATAACAACTTCTTCTCTTATAATTAACTTATAAGACAATTTTTTTCAACCAAAAAAATTAAAAAAATCAATAATAACAATGAATTAATCTCATAATTTACATATTAGAACTCTTATAGCTTAACTATAAGATCAAATCACCTCTTATAATTGACTTATAAGACCATTTTGCCTCGTATTGAAGTTGGATCAATGAAAATTGTGCAAAAAAGAGAGGACATTAAGATGAAATTGGAGGAGGGTGACCACACCCCTCTAATAGGAACGGTCGCACCCAAAGACCAGAAGCCACAACAATCGCGCCATGTTGTGGAGCGATCGCTCCCAATTAAGCGGAGGGGTTTCTTGGAATTATAATTTGGGAAGAAATCTTTATTTGAGATTTACAAAAAAGTTTTCTTTAAAAGCAATAAAATCTGGGTAGGGGGTCCTAGGGGAATTTTTCCTTGCGAGATTTATTTATATAAATTTTTGTTTAGGGTATGAGTTTAGAACATATGACGTATTATAACTATAGTTATTATTATTAAATATTATATCATTATTATTATTCTAACTCCATTATCATATCATCATAATAATGAATAATATTAGTAAATTATTTAATATTAATGAGTATTATTATTAATTAAAAACATTATTATTTTTGATATTATGTATCATTACTAGTTATTATAAATATTATTATTAAGTATTATTATTAATTATATAATAATTATTATTAATAACTATTCAATTATATAAATGAATAATTAATAATAGCATTATTATTAAGTATTATTACTAATTATATAATAATGTTATTGATGTTGTAGGAATCGTGCCGTTATTAATCTCCATCCAGCTGCAAGACTGATCACCTAGCCTTTGACCTGAAAACAGATCCCACGACTAGCCGGAATGGTCTCTGGCGAATACCCTCGGACGTGAGAGTAAGTATGGAGTATGAGAGCAGATAAATTATAATGAACAATGTATTCAGAATAATAAATAGCAATTACCTTGAAACGGTTGATATTGTCATGTATTTATAGATGTTGATGAGAGATATAATTGTAATAGGATTGTGCTAAATCCCTTGAATTATGGATCAGATACGTATGAGAGATCGTGTCCATGTATAACTCCAGATTTGTAGGGAAACTGTTATGAAAAGAATTGTAAATATGCCTGAATTCTATAGGTCGACAGGTTATTTGATAGGTCGAGGTCGCCTGTTGGGTCTAGGTCGACCTGATTGAATGACAGGATCGGATGATACCCGAATAGAATTTGGATCGTATGTCAGACGATAGCTAGGTCGGGACCGAGTAGGTCGGACAATGAGCTAGGTCGACTGATCTTCAATTATGGGCCCTGGCCTTGTAATCATTGGGCCTAGCCCACTGAGAATGTGATGGCAATAACATTTATAAAATTGGGCTTCGTCGTTGGGCCAAGCCCGTCACTTTTATTCCGTTCAGTGACCCCCAACTTTCTGAGTTGACATTTGTCGACCAGGAAGTTATAAATTTTTTTGCCGAAGATTTAAGTAGGTCGCAGGTAGATGCTCGAGCTAATTGTTGGTCGACTAATAGTGACGTGGGTCAATCTTGATCGTTTACAGTGAACGGCTAGATCTGGAAGACCGCTGTGTTTCCGTAATCATTACTTATTTTGACGCTTGGACAACCGCCTTGGGAACTGTTTTTGGCATTAATTACGAATTAACCGTTGAAACGGCAAAACTTTCCACTTCAGGAACGGATTAGTACTAGGTATAAAAGGTGAATTCTTTTCCTTTTTGAACTTTACAAACCCCCAATTTCCAGGCGTATCCTTAGAGCGAGAAGGCAAAGCAAGGATTCTGATTACTGGTGCGATCGAGCGTTCGTCTTCTTCCCATTAACCTCCGCTCTTCGAATTTTGTTAAGGTACCCCTCAATTTTTCTGTTTATTAGCTTTTATTTCGAGCTCTCTCTTTGATTTCCGCCATGGCTAGGACTTTTAGCTGCGAGTCAGGTGCTTGGTATGGTTATTGTGTCATAAACCGTAGAGTATATAAATGTTTGGGTGGAGTATGGAAAGAGATGTCTTTGGAGGAATGTGCCCGTATTCTGACCAGGTGGTGTTTAAAATTTAGCGAACTGGATATTCCTTTAGGAGATAACCGGGGTGATTTAGGAGTAGACGATCAAAGGGTAGTTAACTTTCATCTTTTCCACGAACTGTTAGATCACATAGCTCTGTTCTACATTAGGGATCCCAATAAAACCTCATACTTTAGAAACAACCAAGGGTTTCCAGGGGAATCTAGGTCGCCCCTAGGTAGGTCGCCTGTTTCAATTACTAGGACTGATTCCCCTGTTTCTTTTTCTTCTTCAGATATGTCGACCCAGGACTCAGCGGGCTCTCCCTCTGGAAACATTGTGGACGCCTTTGGCTCGACTGCTGTACCAGGTCGCCATGAAAGGGGGTATGTGGCCCCCAAGCCACTTAAGTGGAAGAAGGGGCCAGATTCGAGACTTGAGCTCTTATACACTTTCTTTGAGATTAACAAGGAAGAGTACCGGCTCTCCCATTATTCTGAGAAGGTAAGGAAGGCTCAAGAATGGGGATATTGGGCCCTAAATCCCTCAAAGGTCGCCTTCTTCTACGGACAATTTGAGGTTGGGCTGCGCCTTCCTTTGGACCCACTCCTCAACAGGAAGCGTATATGGTTCGCATAGTTGGCGTAGCTGATAAGAAGAAGAGTAAGAAAGCACATGGAGCTGCAAATACTCGAGCTAGTAGAGAGAGGGAGGCTGAAAAGAGGAACAATTTTCTGCCGAAGGAGATGGAAGGAATGGTGCCCATGGATGACTTTGGATCCGAAGATCCCATGGAGAACGATAGCCGGGCTCTGGAAGTAGGTTCTGACAAGGATGAGGTTGATAAGTCGACCATTCCTGGTTCGAGCTTCGATCCAGCCCCAGTGACATCTAAGGCGGTCCCCACCAATGAGCAAATTGGGGGTAGTCTTCTTAACTTTGTTAATGTTGATGAGGACGCCCAAGTTGAAGACGATGAGGGGGCTCTCAATTCTCGAAAGAGGTCGAGGGTTGAAAAAGGTAAGGCCGTAGATACCCCGATCTGGGGTATGGGCAAGTTGTGGTTAGGAGGGCGGTAGACCCTGACTTGCTCGCTCATTTTGGCTCAATACAGAAGCTAGCACTCCCACTCTATGGCCACAGAGGGGACGGTCACAGGTATGATGAACTTTCAATCACTTATAGAACAAATCCATATATAATTGATTGAATTCCATTATACCCCCGAATCACATATAATATAACACGTTCAAGCACATAATAGATACTTGAAATAAAATCCACCAAAGGGATAAGAATCTAACAACATGGTAATGTATACTCATGTTAAATCAATACTATAGTGCAACATTTATTTTATACACTATGCATAATACCATCAATGAATATGAATTCAAGTAAGGTAACAATATAACCAAATAATCCACACTTGGGATACAATATAACAATAAGCCAAATAGTCCACACTTGGGATATCAAGGTATCCATATAATCAATAATTCCACAATTAGGATAACAATGCAACAATGTGATACATATACATTTCTAACTAACGCAATAGTGTAACATATAGCTTCAACACTATTCAAACTAACCACCAAGGATATGGGAGCAAGTAAGGTCACCATGTACCATAGACCATTCCTACGTAGTCATTACACAACCTTGAATATCCTTTATAAAAGTTCGAGATCTAATTTCCAAGTTTGAACCACTTTGGTGAATTTACGAATCAAGCTTGTCAACCGTTTCCGGACAATATTTAAACTACTTTCATAATTCCATTTTGACCAAGGAAGATACTGTTGTATAGCTAAAATGTTCAACTACAATTATAGTTAAAGAGGGTTCAATTTGCTGGAGAACCTAAAGGAAATTACGAAAGAAAAATGGATCAATGCTGAAAATCAGAGCGGGCGCGCACCCGGTCCTAGTGGGCGCGCACCGGGTCCTAGTGGGCGCGCACCTGAAAGTGACCAGAATGAAAGTGGGTGCGCACCTAGTCTCAGTGGGCGCGCACCTGGTATGTGCGAACAAAGGCATAAAAAGGGGTTGCTAACTTCACCAAAACTCATACTAAACCATTTAAATCAAAGTAGTATAAACCTAGTCTACTTACAATTTGATTTCCTACTCATTTCACCCCACACATTTCAAGTTTACATTCTTAATCTAACTCAACCCATTTTTTTACACTCTTTATCACTTCCATGAACAACAACTTTACCCTAGGTCATTACTCCATTTCTCAACCCAAGAAAGTGCTCTAAATTATCAAACAACAATGATAAAAATACAATAACAAAACCAAACATTTCATGAACTAGTATTCCTACTTCAACTTGAACCATTTCCTCTTACTCTTTGATAATTTCCATTTGTATCAATAACATCCCAAAACCATTATACCACTTAGAACAACCATTCTACTTCTATCCAATACATCCCAACACTAACCAAAACCTTTTAGTACCAAAATTTTATTTCATTTTAACATGCAACCATTTCCTATAAACCATTAACACCATAACACATTACTAACCATTTCCTTTACTTTACAATTCTAATAAATTGGTTAAAACCCAAATTCAATACTTTCTCTTAAACCATTAACATTCACAATTACTCTATACCATTCTTCTTTCAATCTTAGATCACCATTTTACAACCAAAAATCAATTCAACCTTGCCTAACCCATTTCAACCCAATTAAAATTATTCAAAATACCAAAAATCCTTTTCTTTCAACAAGATATTCAATAACGCATAAAATGAGCAATTATTAGAAGAAAGTCATAATAACTTACTTTAACCACACAAGATGAAATCACTATTTTCCGGGCTTGATGCAATCCCCTCGCCGCCACGAACAAGAAAGTACAAACGGATCTTCAAATGGGAAGGAATTGAATTTACTATAATTCTTGGAAGGGAGGATCTTGGGGAGGAGTTTCCATGGAGGATTTCTTTGAGGAGGTGAAAGAAGAAGATGATGGAATGGGGAGGTATGGGGGTAAATAAAGAAGGTGAGGGAAAAAGGGAGAGGCATGGCCTCCCTTGACTAACAAATAAAAATCTTTCCATTTTATTCAATTAAGTCCTCCAAGGTCCAAGGTAGTACAACTAACCCCTCTACTCCAAATTTTTACACAACACACCTTGACTACATTTCATATTTTATTTATTTTCAATTATTATACTTCCCCCAAAATACTTTATCTTATTTTCAATTAAATCCTAAGGCTTTAAAGTTATTTCACAACCATCCTAACTCTTCATAAAAATCAAAGACATATTATGAGCACCTAAAGTCAACAAATAATATAAAATGCATATAATGGAGTGCTAAATTAGTGCCTAGGGTTAGGGTCGTTACAGATATAGTCTAACACTATCTTTAACCGGATAGCAATAAGGGCTATGTTGGCACGATTGAATTTGTGTAGGGAAGAATGATAAGTCAAGACGGGATTTGTCCCTCTTTGTTTGAGAGAGATGTTAGCTTGGGCCCCTCGATGAATAATGTTGATGAAATGTGTGGTCACATTCAAGTGATTTGATAGAGATCAAATGCATTTGAATTATCAACATATTCAGAATCGAGAAAGCATTGAACATTGTGAGTTGACATAGACCATGACTCATGTTCAATTGGACATCGTGAACAAAGGGATTGTGACATTTGATCTATCGAGGAATCAAGCTTTGATGTTATATTAATTGGGTGGATATGATGGTTTGCTAGAAACCACTTATGTCTTGTGAGGTCGATGTTTCGAATCACTACCAACATAATATAATTTCTATCGGGTCACACACAAAGAACGAATTTGATCATTGGCTGAAAATTGGAATTTGGCACGACTCGTGACCAGGAGCACGACTCGTGCCCTAGGTCATGACTCGTACCAAAGGGTCATGACTGGCAGTACGACTGCGTTTTGGGAATCAAGGACTGGCTCGTTGACTTGTTGATTTTGTGGGCTTGGGCACGACTCGTGCCCATAGGCACGACTCGTTCCCTAAAGCAGCACGAGTGTAAAAATTGTCACAAGGCGTGTCACAACTTGAATTTGGCTTCGGGCACTCGTGGTTGCCTGAAACGACTCGTGGCACGAGTCATGCCCAGGAGCACGAGTCGTGCCCTGAGAGAATTTTGACCAGTCCGTGTTTCCTTTGACGATTTGGTTTTGGCTGACAAGGATTCCTACCCTAATATGATTAGGGATTTATATGCGATATAAATATGAACCTTGGGCTGCCATAAACCTCTCTCCCTACATCATTATTCTAGGTTTATGCAACTCTAGATTTTGATTATTGATTAATAATCAAAAGCTCCCAAATAATTCCATTCTTTTGGCTTTGATTATTGAATATTGATTCAATAATCAAGAAGATCATCTAGCAATCCTACAAGAAGCATTCTTGGTTCGTTCGCATGTGGATCACCATTAGAGGGAGGTTGCTTTATCTCCTAAAGCTCGAATATCTCAATTTGTTGATTCATCACCAAGGTTGAACAAGGAAGATAGAATATTCGACATCAAAATTCTAAGGCTTGAATTTTGAGATCTGTTTTGACAAACATAATTGCATTCAAGGTATGTATTTCTATTTCGTGTTTCTAATCTCTTCATGCTAGACGGATCTAAGGGCTAGGGTTTTGTTGTTGTATAAATATTTTCCGCTGCGTTTGTAACCTCAAAACCCAACAGATGGATACGGCGACGAGGGCTGCGGCGTCTCTTTATGGTTTCTCCGTTTCTATTCTTTACTTATATCGAGCCTCTCACTTATCGATTCACGGATTGAGTCCACAAAGTCGACACAACCCCAAAATTTCCACTTAAAAATGACGTTATTTTGTGGCCAAAAAATATAAAAAAAATGTGGGCTGACCCACCCAGAATCCGTTTTGGCCCGAACCCATATGTGCCAGCCCAAATTGACCCACTTTTATTTGCGTTATTAGTTTTAAAACCCAACCCACACTTATTGTACGGCGGGACATTGACGGCTCTAATGGCAGTACATGTTTTGGATGTTGGGATAATATTTGTAAACATTAGATTAATTTAAAATAATTCATAAATAATTTCTTTAAAAAAATCACAATTCACTAGCAATATTCAAATTTATGTTTTTCAAAAAATCCGCAAATTTAAATAATTCATATATATTTTTTAAAATGTCTATAATTTAGAAACAGAAATGTCGTTATTTTGTAACTTTTGCAATGAAAAAGTCGTTGTTGAATTTGGTAAAGGTCGAATACCAAATTTAATGACGACCATTATTGGTCAACTTTAGCGACGAGATTTAGCAACGATCAAAGTCATTGATAATTGAGCATTTAACGACTTTTGCTAATTAGCAACGATTTTTGGCATTGGTAATTTCATTTTTTCTATTAGTGAACATTGTCATGCAAAACCAAAATTAAGCACACCCTAGCAAAAAAATCCAGAAGCCAATAAACGCCAAAAAGCTTCCGCACGATCGTGCCGTTCACGCGTTTTAGCCCCTTTTTGTGCTCCTCTTTTCTAGTTAGTCATCAGTCTAGTAATCCGATTAGACTCTATCCCACCCCTTTTAATCAGCCTTCGATTTCCTAACAGTGGGTGATGATGCACAACGAGTTGGCTCGACTCGGCTCGCCAAATGCCAAGCCCGCGAATCAGGCGGATTCAACCCAGCTTGCTTCCTCTTGCCCGCAGGCCAAGCCCGGCCCTGCCCGTCCATTTGCATGATGTCCAGCCCGCTCCATTTACCCGTGGATCTATGAAACGGGCTTGGCATATTTTTTATTTTTATTTTTTTTCTTTTTAAATTTCCCAAAATTCAAAGGTGTGATGGGAGTCGAACCTGGATTGAAGCAGCCAAGAGCAAGCAATTAACCAATAAGCCAATAATTCCTTTGTCGAAGATACAAAAAGTTTAATATTTATCCAAAAACTAAAATCTGGCAAGCAATAATCTTTTGTATGTACATGGGTGGGTTGGGGGACTATTAAACCCCTTTGATAGGATCAATAAGAAGCGATAATACTCGTTCTCTAGTTACAGAGCTTTGACTTCCATGTCCATCTCCATATTGGTACATACACTGTGCCGTCCGTGCAAGATTCATTGTAGTTTCAATAAAAGTCTGGGTAAAATGACAACCCCTTAGTCGCTCCTTATTCATCTTCTTCCACGTTTCCCCAATCAAGTACTTTATGTATTCTCTCGCCTCTTCTTCAGAAGCACCATTCTCGTTCATGTAACATTGGATCGATTTTGGAGTGTCCCCTCTTTCTAGCTCAGCCTGGATACAAATAAGGGTCTGTTATATATATATATATATATATATATATATATATATATATATATATATATATATATATATATATATATATATATATATATATATATATATATATATATATATATATATATATATATATATATATATATATATATATATAGAGAGAGAGAGAGAGAGATAGAGATATGCGTTGTTTTCTGCCAATATTTTCGTTTTGAATCTAGTTATAAAGTGTTATAGTTTCTATACCGTTGATGTTCCAAGATCATCTGCTAGTCTTAGAATCACAGCTGAGTAACGAACTATATTTGGATACATATTTAAGCACTGCAATCCTTCTTCAGTGATATCACTTGTAGTTAGGAAATACGCGTGTACTAGTATTACAGGAGCTGTTATTGAAATCCATGCATTTTCCATATACTCTTCTAGGGTCGGCTTGTATCCACTGTGATACCACTTTGCTTCCACCATGTACGAGTTACATAAATCCGCCCACTGCATCATTTGAGTTTGTATTAGGAAGTTAAGTTAGCATCTGAGCATTGCATGCAAAAGAATTAAAGTTATTTAGTTAGAAAAGATTTTTTACCGCTTTCTTTAAGTACGGGAGAATGAGAATGCCTTCTTTTGTTAATGTTTCGTATGATATTTCATTAATCGAGTTGTAGAATGCATGGTAACATATCTTCATGTAGTCGGGAAATTTTTCAATTCCATTCATATCCCATCTAGAAGTAAGCATTTTGTCAACTTAGAAGAATAGTTGCAATAATCTAAGATCAAGAAACTGAGTAATGGACAGTATATCTTACGAAGCCAACCTGATGGTTTGATTGGTGAACTCTTCGAGTTCTTCCAAGGTACCATAGACATCATAAACGTCATCGATGGTAGTTATCAATGCACCAATCCTTACTAATGTTCTCCTAAAATATCCTAGTTGAGGCTTGAAATTTACTCCAATAGCCCACAGAAAATTCTCCATCAACCTGTCTCGAGCAAAAGTTAACTTTTCCCCCCAGCAAGTTCGCTTCCACCACCTATATTGGAACAGTCACTACATAATCTGTTTGACAGACAGATATAAGAGAGAGAGAGAGAGAGAGAGAGAGAGAGAGAGAGAGAGAGAGAGAGAGAGAGAGAGAGTTGGACTTGAATGATAGATGTGCATACCTAGATGCATATTTTAAATCTTCTTGGTGTAATGATTGAACCATATTGAAATCCAATTTGGCGAATTCAAGCAGTAATGGATTCATGTTACGGCATCTCTCGTATACATCAATGAACCACCTTGCCTCCAATCTTGGCACTCTCCAATGAAGGGGAAGCTCTAACGAGTGACTGACTAAAGCGGAAAAGTAATGATCCTTGGGGTTGGTTACAAGATTTTCTTTTAGATGTTTCGTAGTGACATTCTTGGCATAATCCATGAACTTTTCACCCTCAACCGAAAGAAATGAGGCTTCATACAAGTTTAGAATTCCCTCGGTGTCCTCAAACATGTCTTCCTTTAAATTTCCATTCTCATCCTTGTATACATCAAATATCTCTGCAATCAAATAACATCTATAGTATAAATAAGAACTGTCCACCTCACCATGTGAACAGTACTATAGTTGGAGAATATGGTGGAGCGACATGGATCGGACCGAGTGAAACGGATCTAGACCGATGGAGCGGACCGAGTTTGCAAGAAAATACTTGTTTCCTAATGTTAGCTTCGTATTTTAGGAAGACTCCTTAATTAAGTAGGAAAGTAGAATACATAGCTAATGTATATATAGGATTGTATCTCCTATTAGAATTAGGACTCTAAAATTAGTATAAATAGGTGTTTAGGACAATTGTAAAAGATGAGACGGAAATAATATATAAATTATAATCCTACTCCTCTCCACATTTTTGTAAGAGTTTGAGCTGTAGAATGCATAGAGAGAAATAAGAGTTTGGAGAATTTTCCTTGATATCCATTCCATACTGAGGACACATATATATACACAAACCCTATACATAGAATATCTCTGACCACCAAGTTAATCTATCTAGACAAAGAACCTAAAATACCAACGGCAAGTGAAGCTGTACATATCTTTGGTGAATACTTAGCACATCTCGGCTAATACCCCCTCAAAGCGAATCTGAGGCACGGAGATGCAGCTTGAACTAGAAGAACGTCCACTTAATTTCCGTGATAAGGACGAGACAAAAGTTATGCCGGGGAAATAACGAAAGTAACCAATTGACATTGAATAGAAGCTTTATGTAGAGGTGATCATGCCAAAGCTTGTAATCCCGCTCCTTCGGGGGATACAATGTGTAATATTCATCTTCCGTGTCTTGAATAACACTGGGAAATATATCATGAATGTGACTATCAACTAGAAGTGTGTGACAAGCATCAATGGACCGGTGAGTACTAAACCCATGTGGAACAAGAGTTTTGGAATCCAAACATGATAGTGAATCTGTCTTGCTGTAAGGGGAGTTTAGCAAGGAAGGGCCAATGAATGGAGAGCTTGCTAAATTAGATGTTGGAGTGTCCATATAGACGGGGTAGGAGTAGCATGGGCTAGTGAAGATCTCCGGATCTTGTTGCTGAAGAGAAGAAGCTGAACCGGAAATTAATCGCGCACTAGCAGAGAATAGGCGGCTATGCCTAAGGGCTAATATTGAAGGCCTAATATAAGGAGGATCGGCCCACACTGGAGAAGAGCAGTCGGACCAGCTCAATGGTGGTAAGAAAATGCATTCGAGAGAGTCCAAAATATAGAGCACATTTCGGAGAAACCGTTGATTGTGTCCCACTTTGTTTGCTTTGGGTTGTGTTGGGCCGGATGGGTCAACGACAAGAGGAGAGATCTGGACAGGGGCCCGAAATGGAGGAGTCTCTTTTGTTTGAGAAAGCTGGCTTGAGTCACGAACTACTAGCATTGGACTAAAAGTTGCAACCAGTTCATTTGGTGCAGTTTGACCATTCTGTGCAGCTTGAGAATTAGGAAAAACTTGTTGATTTTTCAAGTCAAGAATTGGACCAGAAGAAGGCAACTGAGTATTGGCCTCATTATATGAGCCATGGGACTTAGAAAAATCAATATCGACCACCGGGGTTGCTAGAATTGTTGGAGCAACAGGCATGTTGCTTGTTGTAATAGAAGATGTAGATCCGCCTGGAGTTGGTGCTGTCGAACTGCATTGAGATTGCTCAACGTGGCTCAACAAAGGTGGGCAGACTGATGGAAGAATGCTGAATGCATTGAAAGAAGAATGCGATGGCATATAAGCTGCGTGAGGAGTTTGCCCACTCATTGTGTAGTATGAAGCTGCTGATTGCATACTCGGAATATCTCTTGGATTCATCCACAGTTCAGATGTCTCAGCCTGTGGATTGGGGAGGTAAAGGTTGCCATCTTTGTACTTGAGCCGGGAGGAGTCATCGAGCCCTGCAGCACTGCCAACAACTCCAGGGGCATTTATGTCATAACCAGTAGGACTTGTGAAGTTCCCAAACCCCGTAGGACCACCAGTAGGCAATAGACTTGCATAATGGGAAACGTGAACCGGCGGATACATCTGGGCCATTGGTGCTTGTTGTTGTTGTACCATTGCGATTGTGGATGCTGGGATGGCATTAGCATGCGAGACAAGAACCTCGTGTGGAATTGATAGGACCTGCCCCCTAACAGATTCATCAACTGCTGATCTGAAGTATGGTATATCATAACTACCCTGGGAATCATACGCTGCGAAATTTTGTAGTTCGGAAGGATCTTGCTGCTGCTGTAGGTCCGGAGTGTACGATGGTGTGTTATCCCGCACCAAAGCAATATCAGCATAGTTTTCCAGATTTTGCTGATGTGGAGACTCTCTTCTGTCAGCCAATTGATGTTCTGATGCACCACCAGATGGTAAAGAAATCGAACCAGAACTTTGGACTCGTTCATCTAAAGACTCGACCTTTTTGCTCACAGAAGCATCATCGCTGGAAGACTCTGGAGGAGAAAGTGATACACTTGCTGAAGGTTCAAAATTTGATTCAGCAGGCCAATCGCGGGATAAATTAACCTTGGTTGTGAAAGATGTTGTTTTACATCGTGTTTCTTCATCAATAAGACAATCAAAAAGAAAATCTATAGAGATATGTGGTTTTCGAAAATAATAATATTTGACAAATTTGACAAATAATTGATCAAGTCCATCAACAAGAAATTCAATAAGCTCGATTTCGGATATAGAATATCCTGCCCTATCAAGAGCATATGCAATCGATTTTGCTTCAGAAAAATAATTTGACAAAGATTGAGAAGGAAGTTTTCGAAGACAATGGAGTTGATCAAGAAGGTCATCAACATACCAATTTGAAGTAGGAAAAGCAGGGGAATAAGACGACCCATCAACATCGGTTAATGGTTCTTCTACGTCAGAAGAACAATCATTTGAATCTAAGGATTCATTTTGTTCCGGGTATAACCAATCCGACAACGAAAAAGAAGAATTATGAACGGTATTACTTGGTTCATTATAACGCAAACAATCAATTGCAGTATGACCAAAACTGTTACATAATTGACAAATAGGATACGATGATGGCATTACAAAGCCAGGAACGGGATCATACCAAAAATCATCCATTGAACGTACCAAAAATTAATTTTATGAAGAAAAGGAAAAAAAAATAAAAATAATAGAGAGATTTAAAGAAGAATTGCGGAAGCGAAGTAATCAGGCCACCATAGATCGGTGGCTCTGATACCATGTAAGAGTTTGAGCTGTAGAATGCATAGAGAGAAATAAGAGTTTGGAGAATTTTCCTTGATATCCATTCCATACTGAGGACACATATATATACACAAACCCTATACATAGAATATCTACAGCCACCAAGTTAATCTATCTAGACAAAGAACCTAAAATACCAACAGGCAAGTGAACTGTACATATGCTGGTGAATACTTAGCACATCTCGGCTAATAATTTTAACATGGTATCAGAGCCTAAATCCATAGAAGAACTTCTTCGCGAAACCCTAAGCCGCCCCACACCCTCACCACCTTAGCTTCCGCCATCAACCCATCAAGTCCAAACGAAGAAATCTGTTCCAACCTTCATCTTCAGATCAAAGTCATAGTCTAGCCAAAGTCATAGTTTTACAACGTCAAGAGCCTCAAAAATTTACCAAAATGCCCAAGCCCATCTTCTTGCGAGGTGAACTCACTTTCTCCTCTAGTATATGCTCAAGAACTTGAAGACATATCATTCTCTACTGCTGGAAACAACCCTCAATACCATTCTGCGCCATCAACCATCAAAACCCCACCCTCTCTACCTCCTACACCACCGCCCCACCCAAAGTCAACCTTATACGCCAAAACCACCAAACTATCCCTTGAAAAAAAATATTGAGTGTCGTCCACTATAAAAACGATGATTGAGTGTCGTCCACTATAAAAACGATGATTGAGTGTCGTTCACTATAAAAACGATGATCGAGTGTCGTTCACTATAAAAACGATGATTGAGTGTCGTCCACTATAAAAACGATAATCGAGTGTCGTCCACTATAAAAACGATAATCGAGTGTCGTTCACTATAAAAACGATGATTGAGTGTCGTTCACTATAAAAACTATGATCGAGTGTCGTTCACTCTAAAAACGGAGATTGAAGAAAAAGAAGATATGTGCGAGCACAAATTGTGCACATAATTGAAGAAAGAAGACCTGATGTGGATGATTCTTCAGATATTGGAACAAATTTTTGTTGTTGTTGAAAAAAAAAAAAAGGACGAACCCGAGGTTGCTTGAACTGCAACACGAAAAAGGAAGAACTTGACGCAGATGTCGCATGTCGAAGTGAAAGAATTTTTTTTAAAACGTTTTAATTTTTATTTGGCAAGTTGGGTATCTACGTTGTAGATCCTCCAACTTGAGGGGGGGAGTTGGAGAATATGGTGGAGCGACATGGATCGGACCGAGTGAAACGGATCTAGACCGATGGAGCGGACCGAGTTTGCAAGAAAATACTTGTTTCCTAATGTTAGCTTCGTATTTTAGGAAGACTCCTTAATTAAGTAGGAAAGTAGAATACATAGCTAATGTATATATAGGATTGTATCTCCTATTAGAATTAGGACTCTAAAAGTAGTATAAATAGGTGTTTAGGACAATTGTAAAAGATGAGACGGAAATAATATATAAATTATAATCCTACTCCTCTCCACATTTTAACAACTATGAATAGTGCCAACTGCCAAATTTCCCATTTTGCCATCATTAAGTTCTCCCTTTCCCATTTTGCCCTTAAAAAAAAATTTAATTAAAAAAAAAAAACATGTCCTCGGACACGGGCTTAATTAAAAAAAAAAAAGTGTCCTCGGACACGGGCTTTTACTAGTGCATTATAAGGAAGGGAGAGAAACACACTTGAGAATAGACAATTAATAAGCCACTAACCTTGGGAGATATTATAGCCATGTTGTCTCAAGAGTCTAAATACGAGGGATTTGTAGAGCAAACATTCCTTCATGTTCTCGGGACTTCCATAGATGTAGTAGCTGTAGATGATCCGTATGATTTCAGTTATTTCGCCCTCAAAATGATATGAAATCCCAAGTCTTTGCAAAGTATCTATTAGCTGAAGTGCAGCCAATGGATTCTTAACTTTGTCATCAAGCATCAACCTCACCTTTTCCTTTAGCTTATTTGCTTTTCTTCTGCAGTTCTCTCCCTATATACCCAATACGGCAAAACCCAGTATTATTAGTGATACTTTGTATTGGTGCTATAGTATTTGATTATTTCTTTTGTTGGGTGGGGATTAGGGACGGAAACATCATGTTTCTAACATGAGATCGACGTTCTCTTAAAATCTCCCGCAGATCCATGGAGAAGATAAAACAAAAACGAGAAAAGTACCATTTTCGTCCCCAAAGTACTTTAAGTTTTACCTTTTCGTCCATAAATATTTTTTTTTACCTTTTCATCCTTGACCTATCGTTTTAAGGATGATGTAGTCCCTCCAGTTAACGGACGTTTAATAATCCGTTAAATTTGCTGACGTGGCACGGTGAATCACAGCATTTGCTTAGTTGGCAGTATTATTTGTGGGAATTATTGCTGACTTGGACAATTGAAGGGTAAAAGTGCATAATAAATAAATTAAGGGGTCAAAGTGTGAAATATTAAACTTTAGACCCTAAATATTATTCTAATGATTGTAAAAGGGTAAAATAATAAATTTAAAATAACAAATTGCTAACCCTAAAATAAATTAATTAAGATGCTCTAAAAAGTAAGCATTTTAAAAATTACACTTAAAAATATTTTAGCTAAAAATATTTTAGCATTTGCTTTTCATGAAATATTATAACAATTATTGCAGAATATTATAGCAATGTTTCTTTTAATAATTATAACTACTTAAATTATTTAATAAGGGGAAGAATGTGTAAATTTTGAGTAAATTACTTAAATTAATTATAAATACTTTTTCTCACCAACCATCTAAATATGTACACCACGAGTGCCACCATATCGCGCCGCTGCCACCAGCACCACCTTAAAACCCTAATTTTTTTTTACAACACTCTCACTAATCAAATTATTTATTTGTCAAAATTTTGATGAATAGATAATAAGTTTATTATTTTAATTTTATTTTGTAATTTATTTATCTCTCACTAATTTATTTTATACTATCATCTTATTTTGTAATTAATTTATCTCTCACTTATTTATTATATACTAACATCTTAAATATTATAGAGTTAATAAACAAATTATAATCTTTTTTTAATTAATTTCTTTATCCCTAAATTTTAATTCATTTTAAAAAAAATCTAACATCCTTTCCTTCCTTCAAAACATTTAGAAAACCACCATTACTATCGCCGCACAACCACCACCACAGCCACCATCACACCGCCGCACAACCACCACCACAGCCACCATCACACCAACATCGCCACCACCACTATTAACACTAAATCAATACACCACCGTCACCATCCCTAGTACCACTACCAACAACCACAACACATCAAAAATCACTATGGAGCTCAAATTCAAACCAATAATCTCACAATTGTCCACAAATTAAAAGAGAGAGAGAGAGAGAGAAGGAAAAATGAAGATCTAACAACAAATGATGATAACAGATCTGAACGATTTGATTTCGAAATCTCAGATCTAGGGAGAGAGAGGGGGGGGGGACCCGTCGAAATCTCAGATCTGGAAACCCAACAACATCAATCACTTCCTTAATTCCCCAACCCCTTGTTCTCCGATCAGTCTTCGTCACCCAATTTCAAGCTTTCCTCCCCCTCCTCCCCCCTTCTTTCTTAGATACCCCTAAGTGCGCCCCTAACCCCTTCATCCCAAATCGTCACCTACTTACCACCTCGCCTCCTTTAACCAGAAACCGACAATCATCAACATGACAAAATCGACAAGTTTAACTCCACCTGTGAACTTGCTTGGACCATCGCAACTCTATCCCGTTCAATTTGTTTGTTAAATCCAAACGGATTAAAGCTTTTTGCGATTTGGCATGGGTGGAGATGAAAGGGTGTGGATTAAGAGGTTGTGGGGGGTGTTTATTTTTAAATTTACTACTATACACCTTTTACAATCAATAGATAAAATTAGGGATCTGAAGTTTAAAATTTCACACATATACCCCTTAATATTTTCAAATGAGTATTGTACCTGCCAACTAAGCACATGCTGTGATTCACCGTGTCACTGTCACGTCATCAAATTTAACGGATTATTAAACCCCCGTTTCTGGAGGGACTACATTATCCTTAAAACGATAGGTCAAGGATGAAAAGGTAAAAAAAATTGTTTAGGGACGAAAAGGTAAAACTTAAAGTATTTTAGGAACGAAAATAGTACTTTTCTCAAACAAAAACAAAAGAATAGTAATGCATTTATGATCCTGGTATCTTTTCAACGACTATATATGGATCAGCTGAGTAGCAGCATATTATTAGTTCTTTCATATTTCAAATTTGTCTCTTAACAATCTTTAATTAACAACTTTAAAGTCAGTTTAAGATACGCAACCTATGTTCATGCCAGGTTCAACCTTAAGTTAAGTAGGCTAACCAAAAACTTGTAGCGAAAGAAAAATAAAATAAAAATCCTTGTTCAAGTTCTGTGTATATATATATACATATATATACATATATATACATATATATACATACATATATATATATATATATATATATATATATATATATATATACATATATATATATACATATATATACATACATATATATATATACATATATATACATACATATATATATATACATATATATACATACATATATATATATATATATATATATATATATATATATATACTCCCTCCGTCCCACAATAATATATAAACTTTCCATTTTGGGCGTCCCACAATAATATATACTTTCCCAAAATGGAAAGGAATCTTTACTATTCCCTCCACTCATTCTCTCTCCTACATTATTTTAATACTCACATCACCATTATAATTTACTATTCTCTCCACTCATTCTCTCTCCTATTTTATTTTCACACTCACAACACTTTCAATATAATAATTCCTCCTTAATTCCCGTGCATTTCCAAAAGTCTATATAAAGATGGGACGGAGGGAGTATATATATATATATATATAGGTATATATATATATATATATAGGTATATATATCTTTATATATGCATACCACAAAGTTACTGGTGAGAGACTGGATATAGTCGTAGTCCCATATTGTTGGCTGATAGTTTGCTGTTCTTCTGACAACGGGTGGATCTGTAGTCTTGCAATACGCAGATGTGGCTGCTATTGGAAGGGCCATGGCGGAAATGGGAAGAATGAGTGGTTTGTTTTTCTTGCTGACAAGAGCCCTTCAAACTTTGCCTCTTTATATAGAGAAAATTATGATCATGACAAAGATAAGATTAGAGAAAAGGTGAGGAGGAGATCAATCCTCCAATAAATAATGAACAACGTCAATCATTTCAACAAAGAAAGACTACCATTTGTTTTGTTTTCTTCTTCTTCTAATTCTTCTTCATATGCAGTAGCTTATTTGAAAAACAATGTGCAATAGCAATTTTTCAAACACCTCATTCACACTTTTTTGCACTGCAACGCTTGTAATCACTACTAGAACAACCTTAATTACCAATTAAAAAATCACAAAATCTGGGGAGAAACGCGTTTCTCCGTCGCCCATGAAGAAACGGGGCTTGTTTTGTCGTGCGACATACCTAGCCAATAGCCAGAAGCTTTGGAAAGGATATCCAGAAGCTTTGGAAAGGATATCCAGAAACCAAATATTTTTCGGATATGCTTTACAAAACTTTCGGATATCCATTTCAAAGCTTACGGATATCCGAAGCTTTGTAAAGGATATCCAGAAAAAAATACTTGGTTTCTGGATATCCTTTACAAAGCTTCTGGATATCCATTTCAAAGCTTCTGGATATCCAGAAGCTTTGTAAAGGATATCCAGAAACTGGCTACTTATGTCGTGCGACATAACAAGCCCGTTTCTCCAAGAAACGCGTTTCTCCCCAGACGCACTCTTAAAAAATAGCAACGACCAAGTCGTTAGTAAATATCAACGACCAAAGTGTACTTTAGCGACCACAATGTCGTTGCTAAATTTTAGGAAAAATGCCAACGACCAAAAAGTAAATTAGCAACAACATTGTCGTCACTATTTTTTTTTTGAAAAATGCCAATGACATTGTCGTCGCTAAAAATGGTTCCCGGTCAATGAAATGAAATTAGTGATGACATTGTCGTTGCTAAATATGAGTGGGAATTCAAAATTGGAACGAAAATTTGAAATTTTCTTGGAAATAATTAATTATAATTAATTATAATTAGTAAAATTATATATTAATAATAGTTAAATAATAATTAAAATTAAATGTAAATAAAAATATTAAAATGATTTGTGTACTTAGATCAATTAATTATTAAGATAATATTTATAATTTATTTGTAATATTAAATGAAATAGTTTTTTTTTATCAAATTGATTATTTATTTATTTATTTATATAATATTTAATTAAATATTTTTATTATATAATTTATAATATTAAATTAATTAACATATAATCTAATTCATATATATACTACATACATGCTTGATGATTTAAGGTTTAGGGTATGAGTTATAAGGTGTTTCGGCATATGATTTATGATTTAGAGTATGGGGTATGATTTAGGGTTTAGGTATTGAAGTACTCCCTCCGTCCCGCTCGAAAGGGCACAAATTTCCTTTTTGGGTGTCCCATTTAAAAGGGCACAATCCAAAAATGGAAAGTTTTTTATTACTTCTTTATTTGTGGGACCCACTTGTCATACTCTCATAATAAATATTCACTAACTATTTCCTACCCCACTTTCTCTTTCCTACATCACCTTTCACTCACAACATTTATTTCACTATACCATTTTTCTCTTTCCTACATCACTTTTCTTAATTTCCGTGCAAGACTCAAAAATTGCCCTTTCGGGCAGGTCGGAGGGAGTATATGATTTAGGACTTAGGGTATGAGTTAAATGATTTAGGGAATGTGACGTATAATATAATTAAGCTATATGAATTGGGGTTTAGGGATGAGGTATATATTAGATTTAAGTATATGAATTAGTGTTTACGGTATGGATATATGATTTAGGGTTTATGGTATTGGGATATATGATTTAGGATACGAGGTATATGATTTAAGGTTTAGGACATTTGATGTATTATATAATTAAGGTATATGAAATAAGGTATAGGTATGAGAAATTTATGAGATGGGCCACTTCCTGTAGGGCCTCTCAGGTGAGATTTACCCAATGTAGGATACACTAGATTCAAAATACCAAAGACACCCTTGCTGTAAAACACTGAACTGTCCTCCTATCCAAAATCTCAGTCAGCTCTTATAACTAACATATAAGATTAGTTCGCCTCTTATAATTAAAGTATAAGAGTAACTTTTTCACTTTTTTTCACAAAAATAAAATAATTTTTTTAATATTTTATTAATGTTTACTCTTATATCTGAATTATAAAATCAGCTTGCCTCATATAACAACTTCTTCTCTTATAATTAACTTATAAGACAATTTTTTTCAACCAAAAAAATTAAAAAAAAATCAATAATAACAATGAATTAATCTCATAATTTACATATTAGAACTCTTATAGCTTAATTATAAGATCAAATCACCTCTTATAATTGACTTATAAGACCATTTTGCCTCGTATTGAAGTTGGATCAATGAAAATTGTGCAAAAAAGAGAGGACATTAAGATGAAATTGGAGGAGGGCGACCACACCCCTCTAATAGGAACGGTCGCACCCAAAGACCAGAAGCCACAACAATCGCGCCATGTTGTGGAGCGATCGCTCCCAATTAAGCGGAGGGGTGTCTTGGAATTATAATTTGGGGAGAACTCTTTATTTGAGATTTACAAAAAAAAATTCTTTAAAAGCAATAAAATCTGGGTAAGGGGTCCTAGGGGAATTTTTCCTTGCGAGATTTATGTATATAAATTTTTGTTTAGGGTATGAGTTTAGAACATATGACGTATTATAACTATAGTTATTATTATTAAATATTATATCATTATTATTATTCTAACTCCATTATCATATCATCATAATAATGAATAATATTAGTAAATTATTTAATATTAATGAGTATTATTATTAATTAAAAACATTATTATTTTTGATATTATGTATCATTACTAGTTATTATAAATATTATTATTAAGTATTATTATTAATTATATAATAATTATTATTAATAACTATTCAATTATATAATTGAATAATTAATAATAGCATTATTATTAAGTATTATTACTAATTATATAATAATGTTATTGATGTTGTAGGAATCGTGTCGTTATTAATCTTCATCCAGCTGCAAGACTGATCACCTAGCCTTTGACCTGAAAACAGATCCTACGACTAGCCGGAATGGTCTCCGGCGAATACCCTCGGACGTGAGAGTAAGTATGGAGTATGAGAGCAGATAAATTATAATGAACAATGTATTAAGAATAATAAATAGCAATTACCTTGAAACGGTTGATATTGTCATGTATTTATAGATGTTGATGAGAGATATAATTGTAATAGGATTGTGCTAAATCCCTTGAATTATGGATCAGATACGTATGAGAGATCGTGTCCATGTATAACTCCTGATTTGTAGGGAAACTGTTATGAAAAGAATTGTAAATACGCCTGAATTCTATAGGTCGACAGGTTATTTGATAGGTCGAGGTCGCCTGTTGGGTCTAGGTCGACCTGACTGAATGATAGGATCGGATGATACCCGAATACAATCTGGATCGTATGTCGGACGATAGCTAGGTCGGGACCGAGTAGGTCGGACAATGAGCTAGGTCGACTGATCTTCAATTATGGGCCCTGGGCCTTGTAATCATTGGGCCTAGCCCACTGAGAATGTGGTGGCAATAACATTTATAAAATTGGGCTTCGTCGTTGGGCCAAGCCCGTCACTTTTATTCCGTTCAGTGACCCCCAACTTTCTGAGTTGACATTTGTCGACCAGGAAGTTATAAATTTTTTTGCCGAAGATTTAAGTAGGTCGCAGGTAGATGCTCGAGCTAATTGTTGGTCGACTAATAGTGACGTGGCTCAATCTTGATCGTTTACAGTGAACGGCTAGATCTGGAAGACCGCTGTTTTTCCGTAATCATTACTTATTTTGACGCTTGGACAACCGCCTTGGGAACTGTTTTTGGCATTAATTGCGAATTAACCGTTGAAATGGCAAAACATTCCACTTCAGGAACGGATTAGTACTAGGTATAAAAGGTGAATACTTTTCCTTTTTGAACTTTACAAACCCCCAATTTCCAGGCATATCCTTAGAGCGAGAAGGCAAAGCAAGGATTCTGATTACTGGTGCGATTGAGCATTCGTCTTCTTCCCATTAACCTCCGCTCTTCGAATTTTGTTAAGGTACCCCTCAATTTTTCTGTTTATTAGCTTTTATTTCGAGCTCTCTCTTTGATTTCCGCCATGGCTAGGACTTTTAGCTGCGAGTCAGGTGCTTGGTATGGTTATTGTGTCATAAACCATAGAGTATATAAATGTTTGGGTGGAGTATGGAAAGAGATGTCTTTGGAGGAATGTGCCCGTATTCTGACCAGGTGGGGGTTTAAAATTTAGCGAACTGGATATTCCTGTAGGAGATAACCGGGGTGATTTAGGAGTAGACGATCAAAGGGTAGTTAACTTTCATCTTTTCCACGAACTGTTAGATCACATAGCTCTGTTCTACATTAGGGATCCCAATAAAACCTCATACTTTAGAAACAACCAAGGGTTTCTAGGGGAATCTAGGTCGCCCCTAGGTAGGTCGCCTGTTTCAATTACTAGGACTGATTCCCCTGTTTCTTTTTCTTCTTCAGATATGTCGACCCAGGACTCAGCGGGCTCTCCCTCTGGAAACATTGTGGATGCCTTTGGCTCGACTGCTGTACCAGGTCGCCATGAAGGCCCCCAAGCCACTTAAGTGGAAGAAGGGGCCAGATTCGAGACTTGAGCTCTTATACACTTTCTTTGAGATTAACAAGGAAGAGTACCGGCTCTCCCATTATTATGAGAAGGTAAGGAAGGCTCAAGAATGGGGATATTGGGCCCTAAATCCCTCAAAGGTCGCCTTCTTCTACGGACAATTTGAGGTTGGGCTGCGCCTTCCTTTGGACCCACTCCTCAACAAGAAGCGTATATGGTTCGCATAGTTGGCGTAGCTGATAAGAAGAAGAGTAAGAAAGCACATGGAGCTGCAAATACTCGAGCTAGTAGAGGGAGGGAGGCTGAAAAGAGGAACAATCTGCTGCCGAAGGAGATGGAAGGAATGGTGCCCATGGATGACTTTGGATCCGAAGATCCCATGAAGAACGATAGCCGGGCTCTGGAAGTAGGTTGTGACAAGGATGAGGTTGATAAGTCGACCATTCCTGGTTCGAGCTTCGATCCAGCCCCAGTGACTTCTGAAGCGGTCCCCACCAATGAGCAAATTGGGGGTAGTCTTCTTAACTTTGTTAATGTTGATGAGGACGCCCTTGTTGAAGACGATGAGGGGGCTCTCAATTCTCGAAAGAGGTCAAGGGTTGAAAAAGGTAAGGCCGTAGATACCCCGATCTGGGGTATGGACAAGTTGTGGTTAGGAGGGCGGTAGACCCTGACCTGCTCGCTAATTTTGGCTCAATACAGAAGCTAGCACTCCCACTCTATGGCCACAGAAGGGACGGTCACATGTATGATGAACCTTCAATCACTTATAGAACAAATCCATATATAATTGATTGAATTCCATTATACTCCCGAATCACATATAATATAACACGTTCAAGCACATAATAGATACTTGAAATAAAATCCACCTAAGGGATAAGAATATAACAACATAGTAATGTATACTCATGTTAAATCAATACTATATTGCAACATTCATTTAATACACTATGCATAATACCATCAATGAATATGAATTCAAGTAAGGTAACAATATAACCAAATAATCCACACTTGGGATACAATATAACAATAAGCCAAATAGTCCACACTTGGGATATCAAGGTATCCATATAATCAATAATTCCACAATTAGGATAACAATGCAACAATGTGATACATATACATTTCTAACTAACGCAATAGTGTAACCTATAGCTTCAACACTATTCAAACTAACCACCAAGGATATGGGAGCAAGTAAGGTCACCATGTACCATAGACCATTCCTACGTAGTCATTACACAACCTTGAATAACCTTTATAAAAGTTCGAGATCTAATTTCCAAGTTTGAACCACTTTGGTGAATTTACGAATCAAGCTTGTCAACCGTTTCCGGACAATATTTAAACTACTTCCATAATTCCATTTTGACCAAGGAAGATACCGTTGTATAGCTAAAATGTTCTACTACAATTATAGTTAAAGAGGGTTCAATTTGCTGGTGGACCTAAAGGAAATTACGGAAGAAAAATGGATCAATGCTGAAAATCAGAGCGGGCGCGCACCCGGTCCTAGTGGGCGCGCACCGGGTCCTAGTGGGCGCGCACCTGAAAGTGACCATAATGAAAGCCGGCGCGCACCTGGTCTCAATGGGCGCGCACCTGGTATGTGCGAACAAAGGCATAAAAAGGGGTTGCTAACTTCACCAAAACTCATACTAAACCATTTAAACCAAAGTAGTATAAACCTAGACTACTTACAATTTGATTTCCTACTCATTTCACCCCCCACATTTCAAGTTTACATTCTTAATCTAACTCAACCCGTTTTCTTACACTCTTTATCACTTCCATGAACAACAACTTTACCCTAGGTCATTACTCTATTTCTCAACCCAAGAAAGTGCTCTAAATTATCAAACAACAATGATAAAAATACAATAACAAAACAAAAGATTTCATGAACTAGTATTCCAACTTCAACTTGAACCATTTCATCTTATTACTCTTTGATAATTTCCATTTGTATCAATAACATCCCAAAACCATTATACCACTTAGAACAACCATTCTACTTCTATCCAATACATCCCAACACTAACCAAAACCTTTTAGTACCAAAATTTTATTTCATTTTAACATGCAACCATTTCCTATAAACCATAACACCATAAAACATTACTAACCATTTCCTTTACTTTCCAATTCTAATAAATTGGTTAAAACCCAAATTCAATACTTTCTCTTAAACCATTAACATTCAAAATTACTCTATACCATTCTTCTTTCAATCTTAGATCACCATTTTACAACCAAAAATCAATTCAACCTTGCCTAACCCATTTCAACCCAATTAACATTATTCAAAATACCAAAAATCCTTTTCTTTCAACAAGATATTCAATAACACATAAAATGAGCAATTATTAGAAGAATGTCATAATAACTTACTTTAACCATACAAGATGAAATCACTATTTTTCGGGCTTGATGCAATCCCCTCACCGCCACGAACAAGAAAGTACAAACGGATCTTCAAATGGGAAGGAATTGAATTTACTATAATTCTTGGAAGGGAGGATCTTGGGGAGGAGTTTCCATGGAGGATTTCTTTGAGGAGGTGAAAGAAGAAGATGAAGATGATGGAATGGGGAGGTATGGGGGTAAATAAAGAAGGTGAGGGAAAAAGGGAGAGGCATGGCCTCCCTTGACTAACAAATAAAAATCTTTCCATTTTATTCAATTAAGTCCTCCAAGGTCCAAGGTAGTACAACTAACCCCTCTACTCCAAATTTTTACACAAAAACACCTTGACTACATTTCATATTTTATTTATTTTCAATTATTATACTTCCCCCAAAATACTTTATCTTATTTCCAATTAAATCCTAAGGCTTTAAAGTTATTTCACAACCATCCTAACTCTTCATAAAAATCAAAGACATATTATGAGCACCTAAAGTCAACAAATAATATAAAATGCATATAATGGAGTGCTAAATTAGTGCCTAGGGTTAGGGTCGTTACAGATATAGTCTAACACTATCTTTAACCGGATAACAATAAGGGCTATGTTGGCACGATTGAATTTTTGTAGGGAAGAATGATAAGTCAAGACGGGATTTGTCCCTCTTTGTTTGAGAGAGATGTTAGCTTGGGCCCCTCGATGAATAATGTTGATGAAATGTGTGGTCACACTCAAGTGATTTGATAGAGATCAAATGCATTTGAATTATCAACATATTCAGAATCGAGAAAGCATTGAACATTGTGAGTTGACATGGACCATGACTCATGTTCAATTGGACATCGTGAACAAAGGGATTGTGACATTTGATCTATCGAGGAATCAAGCTTTGGTGTTATATTAATTGGGTGGATATGATGGTTTGCTAGAAACCACTTATGTCTTGTGAGGTCGATGTTTCGAATCACTACCAACATAATATAATTTCTATCGGGTCACACACAAAGAACGAATTTGATCATTGGCTGAAAATTGGAATTTGGCACGACTCGTGACCAGGAGCACGACTCGTGCCCTAGGTCATGACTCGTACCAAAGGGTCACGACCGGGCAAGACGATTGCGTTTTGGGAATCAAGGACTGGCTCTTTGACTTGTTGATTTTGTGGGCTTGGGCACGACTCGTGCCCACGGGCACGACTCGTTCCTAAAGCAAAGACGAGTGCAAAAATTGTCACAAGGCGTGTCACAACTTGAATTTGGCTTCGGGCACTCGTGGTTGCCTGAAACAACTCGTGGCACGAGTCATGCCCAGGAGCACGAGTCATGCCCTGAGCGAATTTTGACCAGTCCGTGTTTCCTTTGACGATTTGGTTTTGGCTGACAAGGATTCCTACCCTAATATGATTAGGGATTTATATGTGATATAAATATGAACCTTGGGCTGCCATAAACCTCTCTCCCTACATCATTATTCTAGGTTTATGCAACTCTAGATTTTGATTATTGATTAATAATCAAAAGCTCCCAAATAATTCCATTCTTTTGGCTTTGATTATTGAATATTGATTCAATAATCAAGAAGATCATCTAGCAATCCTACAAGAAGCATTCTTGGTTCGTTCGCATGTGGATCACCATTAGAGGGAGGTTTCTTTATCTCCTAAAGCTCGAATATCTCAATTTGTTGATTCATCACCAAGGTTGAACAAGGAAGATAGAATATTCGACACCAAAATTCTAAGGCTTGAATTTTGAGATCTGTTTTGACAAACTTAATCGCATTCAAGGTATGTATTTCTATTTCATGTTTCTAATCTCTTCATGCTAGACGGATCTAAGGGCTAGGGTTTTGTTGTTGTATAAATATTTTCCGCTGCGTTTGTAACCTCAAAACCCAACAGATGGATACGGCGACGAGGGCGGCGGCGTCTCTTTATGGTTTCTCCGTTTCTATTCTTTACTTATATCGAGCCTCTCACTTATCGATTCACGGATTGAGTCCACAAAGTCGACGCAACCCCAAAATTTCCACTTAAAAATGACGTTATTTTGTGGCCAAAAAATATAAAAAAAATGTGGGCTGACCCACCCCGAATCCGTTTTGGCCCGCACCCATATGTGCCAGCCCAAATTGACCCACTTTTATTTGCGTTATTAGTTTTAAAACCCAACCCACACTTATTGTACGGCAGGGCATTGACGGCTCTAATGGCGGTACATGTTTTGGATGTTGGGATAATATTTGTAAACATTAGATTGATTTAAAATAATTCATAAATAATTTCTTTAAAAAAATCACAATTCACTAGCAATATTCAAATTTATGTTTTTCAAAAAATCCGCAAATTTAAATAATTCATATATATTTTTTAAAATGTCTATAATTTAGCAACAGAAATGTCGTTATTTTGTAACTTTTGCAATGAAAAAGTCGTTGTTGAATTTGGTAAAGGTCGAATACCAAATTTAATACGGTTTCACTCATTATTGGTCAACTTTAGCGACGAGATTTTAGCAATGATCAAAGTTGTTGATAATTGAGCATTTAACGACTTTTGCTAATTAGCAACGATTTTTGGCGTTGGTAATTTCATTTTTTCCATTAGTGAACATTGTCATGCAAAACCAAAATTAAGCACACCCGACCAAAAAAATCCCGAAGCCAATAAACGCCAAAAAGCTTCCGCACGATCGTGCCGTTCACGCGTTTTAGCCCCTTTTTGTGCTCCTCTTTTCTAGTTAGTCATCAGTCTAGTAATCCGATTAGACTCTATCCCACCCCTTTTAATCAGCCTTCGATTTCCTAACAGTGGGTGATGATGCACAACGAGTTGGCTCGACTCGGCTCGCCAAATGCCAAGCCCGCGAATCAGGCGAATTCAACCCAGCTTGCTTCCTCTTGCCCGCAGGCCAAGCCCAGCCCTGCCCGTCCATTTGCATGATGTCCAGCCCGCTCCATTTACCCGTGGATCTATGAAACGGGCTTGGCATATTTTTTATTTTAATTTTTTTTCTTTTTAAATTTCCCAAAATTCAAAGGTGTGATGGGAGTCGAACCTGGATTGAAGCAGCCATGAGCAAGCAATTAACCAATAAGCCAATAATTCCTTTGTCAAAGATACAAAAAGTTTAATATTTATCCAAAAACTAAAATCTGGCAAGCAATAATCTTTTGTATGTACATGTGATGTAGCGTGTGCCCAGGTTCCTGCTGTGAAGGAGCGCTCGCTCCCGATGAAGAGGAGCGCCTGCTCCCAAAACACCTAAGCCCGTCGCAAAGTTCCTGGAAACTGGGAGCGTCCGCTCCCATAGGGAGGGAGCGTCCGCTCCAAACACGCAGAGAGAAGATCCCGTTTTCTGATTGTGTTTCCTTTCCTTTTCTTTTCCTTTGTTATTTGTTTTGGAATAGGATTAGTTTTTCCTTTTTAGATTAGGACTTTAATTATGGTTGGAACTATAAAAGCTTTTGTAGGATTATTATTTTCTCAATTTTTGAAGAATAAACAACTTATTTTCTTCAAGGGTTCTTTCTTCTTTTTCTAAGAAGACGAAGTCATTCCTTGGCTTGAAACGTAATCTTATTCGTTTGATTACGAGGGTTACGTCCTTTTGCGAGGAGTAATTCATATCCCTTTTGTTCGATTGTTTGGTTTTCAAGGTTTGCTTAATTATTTCTGCTGCATTTTCTTTATTTGTAGATTCATTCTACATCAGTTGGTATCAGAGCTAAAAGATCCTTGGACGATGGCTAACGACGTTCCTGCTGACCTCCATGCGGCAATGGCTGCCCTCATCGCCAGTATAACGCGGATGGATGAACATGCTGACACTCGCCATGAACAATTGTTGGAGGTTTTGAATCGTCATAATAACAACATCGGAGGCGAACGAGCCGCTAGTGGTTGAATCCGGTCGCGGGAGCCATGGGCAACGAGGAGAATCGTGCAGTTATCCACCGTCCCAAAATAAGGGCGGATATTCCTAATTTTTCGGGCGAGTTAGGGATTGAGGATTTCACCGATTGGTTGGCGGAAGTAGAAAAGTTCTTCACGTTGATGCAAGTCGAGGAAGAAAGGAAGGTTCCATATATCGCCTATAAGTTGAAAGGGGGTGCTTCTGCATGGTGGACGAATCTGAATCGACAACGACAACATGAAAATCGATTGCCCATTGATCGTTGGGATCTTATGAAGTTCGAGCTGCAGAGGCAATATCTCCCTGAGGATTATGAGCAACAGTTGTACTTGAAACTTTTGGCTCTTAGGTAAGGGAATCGATCTGTCGATGAGTATGCTAAGGATTTTTACTCTCAATCCGCTCGGGTGGACATGCGCGAGACGAATGAGAAACAGATTGCACGGTTTATTAATGGCCTTCGCATTCCTATTCGCAATCAAGTTGAGCTTTTCAACTCTCATTCTCTCTCGGATGCTATTTCTAGAGCTCACAAGGTCGAGCGACAACAATCATCCTCTTTCAGGCGTTTTGGTGATTCTTCTTCCGGGGGTACTTCGAGTAATGCAGTTTCAAGAGCTCCTTCAACTCATGACAAGGCACAACCTATAGCACCTAAAGGAGCTCCAGAGGTCCGCGCACTCCTCGCCCTAGTGGTAATGCGGCTACGGCTAGGAAGGACCCAACTGTTGGGCGGCCAGCTCCTAACCCCTATGCCAAATCCTTCGGCATAAAGTGTTATCGCTGCCAGGAATTAGGCCATACTTCTAGTAATTGCCCCCAATCGAGGAGAGTTACTTTGGTCGAGCATGATGTTGATGGGGATGAAGATGGTGGGAATGTCGAGGGTGGTGGAGAAGATTTTGAAGAGGTTTGGGATGACCCTAATGGCGATGTTGGGGAGGACGATAACCACCACTCCTTTGTGGTTAGTCGTCTTATGCTATCTACTCCAGTTGTCCCTAATGATCCGGAGCGCCACAGAATTTTTCGCACCAGAGGCATGATCAAGGATACAAGAATAAGTGTTATCGTTGATAGCGGAAGTAGCGAGAATCTAGTAGCTCGGAGCGTGGTGCAGAATTTGAAACTTCCGGTTCAGAATCATCCCACCCCATACGCTGTGGGTTGGATTAATGCAGCCGGCACTATTAAGGTACACGAGCAATGTTGGGTTCCTTTTTCTATTGGTCGTTATATTGACATGATTTTGTGTGATATTGTTGATATGACTGTGTGTGGGTTATTATTGGGTAGACCATGGCAATATGATCTTGATGTTGTGCATTCGGGGAGGACCAATATTCTTAATTTTAAGAAAGATGGTGCACATTTTCATTTACGTCCTCTGAAGGATGTGGGTTCGCTCGCAGTGGAGAAACCGACACCCATTATTTCTTTGTGCACTTCTTCTGAATTTATGGATGAACTTGATAATGCCCCTTGTGTTTATGCTGTAATTCATAAAGGCTGTGTGGGAGGTGTTAGTGTGGTTCCAGTCTCTCTCCAATCCGTATTGCGTAATTATGAGTCTATCATGCCCGAGGAGTTGCCGCCTGGGTTACCTCCTCTACGCAATATTCAACACAACATCGATTTGGTTCCGGGTGCTTCTCTTCCCAACCTTGCCCATTACCGTCTGAGCCCTGCTGAACATGATATTTTGCGGGAACAAGTGGAGGATTTGTTGAAGAAAGAGTATATCCAAGAGAGCTTGAGTCCTTGTGCGGTGCCCGCTCTACTAGTACCCAAGAAAGACGGTACTTGGCGCATGTGTATTGATAGTCGAGCAATCAACAAGATTACTATCAAGTATCGCTTTCCCATTCCTCGCCTAGATGATATGTTGGACATGCTACGGGGTGCTAGAGTTTTCTCCAAGATTGACTTGCGGAGTGGTTACCATCAGGTTCGTGTGCGTCCGGGTGATGAATGGAAAACCGCTTTTAAGACGGAGGAGGGGTTGTATGAATGGTTGGTTATGCCTTTTGGCCTTTCTAACGCTCCTAGTACCTTTATGCGGTTGATGAACCAAGTACTTAAGCCTTTCAACGGCAAGTTCTTAGTTGTTTATTTTGATGACATCTTGATCTTTAGCAAGACTGAGGAGGAGCATGTCGGTCATGTTGAAGCAGCTTTTACAAGCTAAGGAGAACGAGTTATACATCAACCTTAAGAAGAGTAGTTTTATGCTTCGACGATTACTATTCTTGGGGTATGTTGTTTTCGGAGGATGGCATTCATGATGAAGACAAAGTTTGTGCTATTCAGGATTGGCCTACCCCTACGACCGTTAGCGAGGTACGGAGCTTTCATGGTCTTGCTACTTTTTATCGTCACTTTGATTCCATTAATTTTTAAAGCACTATTATGGCTCCTATCACCGAATGTATGAAAAAGGGGAAAT
>JAFEMH010003277.1:265000-276553 GCA_022495995.1 Adenophora triphylla var. japonica | reverse complement strand
TGAAATAAATTAAAAAAAATAATTTAAAATATCCAATAAACCAAAATTTTTCGTACCCGATATAACATTTCAATTTATAAAACTAAAACTATAAAAACTAAAAATAAAAAATCAACGTACCAAATAAAAACTACATATCACCGTACCAAATCGGGAGGAGGAGGGGAGAGAGTGGAGAAGGCGCAGAGGGGGTGGGTGGGGAGGGGAGGGGAGAGGGGCGGGGAGAGGCGGCGGGAGAGGGGGAGAGGGGAGAGGGCGGGGAGGGGGAGAGGGGGAGGGGCTCCCGCGGGTACCAAATGTCTCAAATGTTTACAAACAAGTATAAAATAGTACAAACAAGTCTAAAATAGTCAAAGTAATCAACTCGGGGCGGCGGAAATTACCACAGGAGTCTGGCCGATATGAGCCATCAACGGCGCCAATTGTCTTTGAGTCTCCGCATGAGCCTCTGCAAGCTTTGCCCGCTCGCGTCTCTCCTCCTCCAATGCAGCCTGCAGAGTGTCGACCCTCGGATCATGAAACGTGGGCGGGTCAACATTTCGCCGACGGGCTGGTCGACGGGCATTGCCGCCCGTAATCCCCATCCCTAGCACTCGGGCTCCCTCTCTTTGGATGTCCCTCGAGAGGTGACCAGAGTGCCAAACATCGAGCACGAAGGGGACGGGCTCGCCGGAGCGTTCCTTCGGGAAGAACGGCGGCTTGATATGCGGCTGTCAAAATAAAACAAACAATTATAATCATATACACAATGTAAGGTACATAAATAAATTTATATATTCAAAATCAAGTCATTTAATGATAGTTTACTTACAAAGGCATTAGCAGATCGATCGTCAACCCATTGCGGAGGTTGATCGGGCGCTGTAGGATTCCGAAGATGGGTGCTAGCGTAAACATCGACAAAGCCGATGATACGGCCATACTCCCTTTCCTATAAATAAAATAAGCGAGATTATTACTTTGAAATTGTATAAATGCAACATTTAAACTGATTTAAAAGCATGCATACACTACATTTACACTAAAACCATGGATTTCATAGCATCAACATGGCTCCCACTAACATACGTACATAAACCTATTTAAAAGCATCCATACGCTACTACATTTAAACTAACATCCACATACCATGCGGTGCGTGATGCTCGGCGGCCGGGATCGTCCCCATGGTATGCATCGCCGCCGACCCCCAGGAGCCTGCTCTATTCTTCTTAGCTTTGTTCGGATATAGCCTTCGCCGCATCCGACCCCCAATATTCGCAAAATTGACGAAACACCTCCTCGGTCATCCAAGTAGGTGTCGAGGAGCCATTGTCCCGCCGCGAGCGATTAGTATAATAATTTCTCTTCGTGGTACCTATAAAAAATATGAATATCTCGTAAACATATAATGATGACATTATAAAATTAAAAAGAGTATAATCATTGTTAATTAAACTAATTAAGGATAGATAAATATGTTACCAATATGATCCCTAAATAGCTTGTGAGCTTTGTTCATTGAAAACATATCTAGCGTCGCCTCGCTTATTTCCGGCGCCCAATAATATTTCCCCTACAACATATAATGATAACATTACAAAACTAAAAGAGTATAATCATTATTAATTATAACATTTTAATAACAAACTAACATTTAAGTTTTAAATAAAAACCATTAACACATTACCTTAAACTCCTCCCACGCATCCTCCTTCGGCTCGGTGGCAATGTTTTCCAGTTGGGCCAATACTCGGTCATTTTCCGAGACCGCGATGTGCCCGATCTTAGTCCCTTTGTGGTGGGGTATCCACCTACAAAGCTTGAAGTATATTTATACAATAACATTTTAACTTAAATAATGAATTATATATAAAACAAAAAGGAACCAACTTATATCAAATTAATGAAGAGTTACTTCGGTCATAATGTGGCGATATCCGGACAAATATCCTCCCATCGGAATCGACAGTAGTCGAGTACCGGCCCCGGAGGTGGAGCTAGTACTGCTGCGTGAAGGGTCGACATCATCGGTACCGGATCGGGACGGTTTGCGTCCCAGTAATCAATGTGTAGATGGGCTTAGTCTTCTTACCCTTACCCTTTCTACTAGAACTCATATCTATATTACAGTAAAAATATTAAAATATACAACTTTAACAATAGGAAACAATATATTCACAATACATCTAAAACTTTAAAGTTCTAATAATCTAAAGCATTCACAATACATATAAAACTTTAAACTATTAATAATATAAAGCATTCACAATACATATAAAACTTTAAAGTTCTAATAATCTAAAGCATTCACAATATATATAAAAACTTGACGGATATTAATAATAATCTAAAGCATTCACAATACATATAAAACTTTAAAGTTCTAATAATCTAAAGCATTCACAATACATATAAAACTTTAAAGTATTAATAATCTAAAGCATTCACAATACATATAAAACTTTAAAGTTCTAATAATCTAAAGCATTCACAATACAATTTTAAACTTTAAACTATTATTAATCTTCGTCCCCATCATCATCACTGGACTTTGAATTACTACAAAACTCGAGTTCTTCATCTTCGTCTTCGGACTACGATGAATCAAACTCTGGTTCCTCTTCCTCTTCCTCTTCCTCTTCCTCGATTCATCAATATCAATGTGCGCGAGATGACTGAGCGAGGCGGAGGAGTTGGCAAATTCACTGGTAAGATATCCTCCTCGGGTTCATCAACATTTTGAGGAATATGAGTGACATCATCTAACGGATGATTAGGCGATGAAACGTTAGGTGGCAACGGCATTTCATCCTCTTGATAGGGTGTTTCTAATGACGACTACTGTAGTTGTCGACGAGGGTAGGTTGTCAATCATGCTCCTAGCCTTGGTCATCCGAACTGACCCGCCACATCAGGTCGGGTCGCGGACGAGGGTAGGGAGTCATGTATACTGTTGTGCTTGAGATGCTAAGATGAAGACGTCGTCGCCATTATGCAGACGAGTCCTTTACATCGACGAGGTCAAATATGGCGTGCTTCTTAACACCTCGCATGACATCCGCCAATCACAATTGAACAAGACAACACTGTTTCTACCCAAATACTCCACCTCGACTACTTCTTTCAGGACGCCATAATAATCAAGGTTTCCTTTAAGCTTCACACCGCTATTCCACGTCAATTTAGAGCCCCCGTAAGCTTTGGTATGAAACACATAGCCATTCACGAAATAACCGTTGTATAAATGAACGTTCAAGTACGGACTTGATGCTAAATGTCTTAACCTCGCAGCTTTGGCATCACTAGGATGTTCGGCTATCTATAAGACAAATATTGTAACCAATTTAATACAATTTTAAGATTGAATGTTTAAAGAAGTGTATAGAATAAATTTGAATGAAACGAAATATTTACATATTTCCTTAGCCAGTTTGGAAATTCTCTTTCTGTCCTAGTTGCGATGAGTTCTGGAGATAAATCATGAGCTAAATCTTCAAACATTCTGCAATAGGGTTAAACAAGGCATTTCATATGCAGGTAATTAAACATGCATAATTTAATCGAAGAGGCGTAAACATAACATCAATGACTTACTTGATATATTCCCCAACCTCGTCGCAGTTAAGAAGAACATACGTTTCGACCGCGGCAAACTCTTTAGCGGTTAACGTACGCGTACCAACCCGTTTGCCGAGGAACCGACCAGGGGATGAAAATACAGAGATGTTTCCCTTAGACGGAAAACCACCATCGTAATTGCGGCCAACCCTAGTCAATCTCGTATCAACATCAGGAGGAAAATATGTTCCGACAAAGGCAACAATCTCATCTATAATAACGGCCTACGAAATTGAGGCCTCGACCATGGCCCTATTGCTCATCTTCCTTTTCAATTGGCCTAGATACCTCTCAAATGGATACATCCATACGTATTGAAGCTGGACCACCGACTCTAGCTTCGTATGCCAAGTGGACCGGTAAATGCTCCATAGAATCAAAGAATTAAGGAGGAAATATCTTCTCAAGTTTGCAAAAAGTCACTACGATGCTCTCCTCGAAGCTTTTTCATGTGATCAACACGCGGTGTGGTCGATGTTAACGCTCGGAAAAACTCACTTAACTCTGTTAACGCCACCGAGATATTGTCGGGCAAGAGACCCTGAGAGCAATCGGAAGTAGCCTATCCGGCAAAGCGTGGCAATCGTGACTCTTGAGCCACTGCACTTTCCCCTCCTCTACATTGACACGATTACCAATGTTAGACGCGTAACCATCTGGAAGCCTTAAATCCTTGAGCCATTTCGGGAGGAGGAGCTTCTTTTCCTTTGTAAGCACGTATTGAGCCATCGGTCTAGCTGGTTTACCATTGACGTATACCAAGTCTAAGGCCGGCCGCTTCTGATTTCCTTAAGGTCCTTTCGAGCTTTTTCGTTGTCTTTAGTTGTTCTCTTGAAATCCATCAACGTGTTAAAAACATTATCGAATACATTCTTCTCAATGTGCATCACGTCAAGGTTATGTCGAATGAGATTTGTTTTCCGGTATGGCGGCTCCCAAAATATACTCCTCTTGATCCGGTTATGGGTAGTCCCAAACCACTTGTATTTTGGTCTTCGAAAACTTTTTCCCCACCGAGGATCGGGCAATGTAGATACCTTCTCATAGACCGTGTCACCACTTAAACGAATCGGGGCCTCATCATGGTCAATCTTGTTCTTTTTAAACGCATTCTTACGGGTCTGAATGGGTGGTCCTCGGAAGAAATTGTCTATGGCAATCGAACCAACATGGTTTTCCGAGTGCGTGAGCGTGAAAGACTTTGTGTCACTCATACAATACGGACGGGCCAACTTCCCGTGGGTGCTCCAACCGATAACATCCCATATGCGGGGAAGTCATGCTTGTCCACATCAACGCGGCCTTCATCTTTGAAATTCTCTCGCTTGAAAGCATCCCACGTTTCGACCCCATCCTCCCAAATTGCTTCAATTCGTCCATCAAGGTCGGAGATAGACGTCAATGTTCCTCCCGAGGCTGTTTGGGCCGGGGATGAATAACGACAAGAACATGTAGGGATCACTCATACACAACCGGGCGGAAGATTGTAGGCAGTGGCTATAACCGGCCAACAAGAGTAAGATTTTGCCCCGGGACCAAACGGATTGAAACCATCGGAAGCGAGATGCATAAGTATATTTCTTGCTTGGACGCAAAGTCGGGATAAGTCTCATCAAAGTGTTTCCATGCCTCCCCATCTTGGGATGAATCAACACACCCTCTTCACGCAAACTTTCCTTATGCCAACGCATTGCCTCTGCGGTAGATTTAGACGCGTAGAGGCGTTGCGGTCTTGGAATCAACGGCATGTAGCATAGCCTTATGTGGTCTGTTTTTCTTGTGTTTTGAACTCCCCCTCCGATTTGGCTTATATCTACTTTGTCGCAAATTGAACACTCTGTCTTACGTGAATCTTCCTTGTAGAATAGCATGCGGTCATTCTTACACGCATCAATCTTTTCATAACATAGCCCAATCGCCCAACCAACTTCTTTGTCTCATAAAAGTTTGTAACCATCTTATTCTCTTTCGGCAACATCCGCTTAATTGCTTTCATGATACGATTATAAACGGAGCGGCTAATATTGCAATCGGCCTTTATGTTAAGGAGCTCGGCCACGGCCTCCAACACGCGATCTCGCAACTTTGGATAGACCTTCTCTTTTGCGAGTCCATAGCATCAATAAATTTCTTGGGCTGCGGGGTTGGTTCTTCTTTGTTGGTTCTCGACCAATCGAAGGAAGGACCGGCTGCATCCCTAACCATATCTTCCATATTCAAAGGTGGTTCTTCATTGTCTGAATAATAGGTTCGGGTTCGGGAGGTACATGAATATTCCGGGGGATTATTCGCAACATTTGTGCGCAACCTCAGCTCACCATGACGGGTCCACCGTTTGTACCCAACTTCAAACCCGTTACGCAAAAGATGTTTCTGAGTATCGATCAAGCTTAGATACTTGACATTACAACAGATGGTGCATGGACACCTAATCTTACCATCTTTATCCATGTATTTGGTTTTATTTGATTGAGCAAATTCAATAAACCCCATCAACCCTCTATAAAACTCGGGATTGATCTTTGGAATGATTCGGCAACTTCCGCTTGTACATCCAACTACGATCATCGTTAACGAGACATCACTCCTGCATTGCAATCCATATATTATACGTACACTCAATTTAATCGACGGATGAAACAAAATTGGGATGTTAATAATTATTGGATTTCATAATATATTAACAGTTTAGAAGTAATTAACGTATTATCATTCCCTAAATTTGAATTACAAACTTAAAAGCAACACGAGATCTTCTTAAAATAAATATAAAGCTTCTAACTCATATTTAACAATATATTAACGAGTCTTCTTAAAGTGTCTAGGAACTCGTTCCCGCTCGAACTCGAATCTCTACTCTTCCTCCGCCTCGGTCCCAGGAGGTCTTTGGTCTAGGTATGTTGAAAAAGTCGGTCGACCTCGTCTGGCTCGGGTATCGTGTGAGACGGTGGATCAATCGATGCGGTAGCTCTCGATCTTGCTCTTTCTGCCTCGAAGGCCTCCTGCGAGCTATCACTTCGGGATCATTTCTCAAAGCATCTCTCAGAAGCTCCGTCTCTCATGTCTGCTGCAATGTCGCCGGTGATTTCATCGGGGTTGCTCTTGGCCTCTATGTCTCTTAATGTCAGTGGAAGAATAGTACGCCCCAAAATACTCTCGGCGTCGAGCCTCTATCATCAGTGTACGGGACCTTGCTTGCTCCTCGTACCATATCGGATACTCGGTGGTCGAAATGTGCTACCTCTAGTATGACGGAGTAGTGGTCGTATCGGAAGAAAGCCCTCTAGAAATGCTACGCAAAGAAATGTGTAGTCGAGGCTCGAGTCATAATCATCGGCATGGTATTAGTCGTCAGCTCTCTCAAAGTCCGAATGGTCTGCTGCGGGTATCCGTCTTGTCTGCTCACTAGAGATGGAATGCAAAAGGATGATACATGTAGTCCGGAAGTCGGACAATCAGCGACCCGTCCTGAATATCTCTCATAGTACGCAATCCCCATGCCGGAATCCAATAGTACGGGTTTGCGGTCTCATATCGGGCCAAGGCCAACCTCCTATGCCAACTCTCGGTAGCGGCATCCCTCAATATCTGCGCTGTCCGGTCACCCAAGGTAATGCCGTCTGCCCCTCAGCGGTGGCGAGATCAAGCGCAATCTCTCATACGGCCACAATGATAGTAATGCGGGGTGCTGAACCCATGTACTCGGATCCTCAGGCTAATCTATCAATGCCGTGGTATGTCTCCGCTAGCAACAGTGGAATGATGTCCATCGCTCCTGTCCAGATTGAATATGCCGGATGTCAACTCCTCGATCACCTCTCGGTTTGCTGATGATCTCTAACGGCGTAGGCTGGACACACTCCGATGTAGGCGCGAGAAGTAGTGCGCGAGACAGAATGAGCAACATGAATATATCTAAGGAAGTGGATAGATCAAACGGTCAGAGGGCTGGTCCGACTCAATACGGCTATATGAGTCAAGTCTATGAATCTATCGTCAACGACAATGCCCGATACCCGGTCTGCTGATAATCCCAAGAATTGAGATAGTTGCTCCGTAGCGATCGTCTGTCTCGAGGAAATGCCACGAGTCCTCGACTCGGCCACACCGATCGGTGCTCGAAAATCCTCCATCGTTGGCATCGGATCGTTGTACGATAGGGTGAACACATGTCGCTCAGAATCCCAGCACGAAGCGGCTCGGAGCGAGATCCCAATCAATCTTCCAATCTTTTAGAGACCGGATGCATGGCATGCTATACCTCCTGTCAATAAGTTTCCGGTGTTGTTTTTGGTGAAAGCGAGAGTTCAAGAACGTCTTGTTGAAATTGATACTCTCGGGAAACAATTTCTCCATTGTAATGCTCCATCTTTGCCTTAAATTGGGGTCTTTGGGATTTTTACCTATTAATATTGTGAATAATTGTAAATTGTTAATATTTAAAATTAGGTTTAGAATTGGGGTTGGCTTCTTAGTATCAACAAATCTTGAGCTCTAGTTCAAACTAAACTAAAGGATAATGGTGTCCCTACCTAACCACCTACTCTGTCCTTTAAGTGCATGTTTGATAAACCTATCCCATCCCGAAATGCATGATTATATGAAATGCAAATATCACTTTGTCTACTTGCTTTATAATCGAAAATAAAGAAATTTCGGCTTTTGCATAGACCTAAATTATTACTATTGTGAATAATTTTAAATATTAATATTTAATTCTTTGTTGTAAAATATATAATTTTACAATGATGAATTAAATTAACATTTATAAACAAGATGAGAGTCGTTATCATCCACAACTATCAAAACCCTATCTCAGCTTAGACCAAGAAAGACAGAGCAAACAAGTTCTCATTTGTTTGAGCAAAGGATTTTACATTTAATATAGGTTTTTCCGGTTTCCTTTGTCCTCCTCTCTAAGGATCTCAAACATCACAGCCATGTTCTTGACAGTGCCTGTTTTCCTCCAATTTTTTCAATCTCCACCTTCCATTTACCCAAGATCCTGATTGCAGAATCTTCCTCATGAGCTTGAAAGCTGGCGGTGTTGCCCTCAATCTCACGGTGCGAAGCAACCGTGAGATTGAGGGCAACACCGCCAGCTTTCAAGCTCATGAGGAAGATTCCTGTCAGATCTTGGTAAATGGAAGGTGAAGTAAAAATTGGAGGAAAGTTCTCTTCCCGGTGTTATCTGTTACCTTGTTTTTACTTGTGACCGTATAACACCGGTGAAGAAAACATGCAGCGACAAGAACATGGCTGTGATGTTTGAGATCACTTAGAAGAAGGGGGTGAAACTAGAAAAACTCTTATTAAGCAGAAAATCCTTTGCAACGATGAAAACTTATTTGCTCTATCTTTCTTGATCAAAGATGGACGGATTTTGATAGGCGTAGGTGAAAAGGCTCTCATCTTATTTATATTTTAAGATGTTAACCACCAACCACAATACCCTAAGGTGCATCTAGGGTGCCAGGATTGATATCAGGCGCTCAAACGTAGGCGATATACATCACCGTCCGCGATGCCGTCAATCGCCCCAAAATGGGATCTAGAACCACTAAGGTAGTATGCAGTTGAATATGTTACATTATTGAGAAAGGCTCTCATCTTATTTATATTTTAAGATGTTAACCACCAACCACAATACCACTAAGGTGCATCTAGGGTGCCGGGATTGATATCGGGCGCTCAACGTAGGCGATATACATCACCGTCCGCGATGCGTCAATCGCCCCAAAATGGGATCTAGAACCACTAAGGTAGTATGCAGTTGAATATGTTACATTATTGAGAAAGGCTCTCATCTTATTTATATTTTAAGATGTTAACCACCAACCACAATACCCTAAGGTGCATCTAGGGTGCCATGATTGATATCAGGCGCTCAAACGCAGGCGATATACATCACCATCTGCGATGTCGTCAATCGCCCCAAAATGGGATCTAGAACCACTAAGGTAGTATGCAGTTGAATATGTTACATTATTGAGACATTCACCCCCCTTCCTCCCCCTTTGACTTTAAAAGACTTGAAAATTAGATAGACCTAAATTATTACTATTGTGAATAATTTTAAATATTAATATTTAATTCTTTGTTGTAAAATATATAATTTTACAATGATGAATTAAATTAACATTTATAAACAAAATGAGAGTCGTTCTCATCCACAACTATCAAAACCCTATCTCATCTTAGACCAAGAAAGACAGAGCAAACAAGTTCTCATTGTTTGAGCAAAGGTTAAAACAGAGCAAACAAGTCCTCCAATTTTTTCAATCTCCACCTTCCATTTATTTAAGGAAGATCCTGATTGCAGAATCTTCCTCATGAGCTTGAGTAAATGGAATGTGAAGATTGAAAAAATTGAAGGAAAGTTCTGTTTTCTCTTCACTGGTGTTATACTGTTACCTTGTTTTTACTTGTGATCGTATAACATCAGTGAAGAGTAAAACAGGCAATGTCACAAACATGGCTGTGATGTTTGAGATCCTTAGAGAGAAGAGGCTCTATCTTTCTTGATCATAGATGGACGGATTTTGATAGCTGTGGGTGAGAAAGGTTCTCATCTTATTTATATTTTAAGATGTTAACCACCAACCACAATACCCTAAGGTGCATCTAAAGAATCCCACTACCACCATCACTACTACTACCACCACCACTACGTACTACCACCACCACTATTACCACTACTACCGCTACTACCACCACTACTACCACTACTATTACTAATACTACTACATATACCACCACTACCACCACCACCACAAAATTAACAAAATAGAGAGGGGTAGAGAGAGAGAGGGTTTACATTTATAATGAAATTTGGAGTGAAAAATATCAAGTCTTTTGCACAAGCATTTGGCCCAAAGATTGAAACTTTGAAAGTAGATTTACTATTATAATTAATCGAGAAAACAAGAAAATCCCCAACTCCGGTTTTGTATCTTCTACAAGCCGAAGTTGGGGATTTTCTTGTTTTGATTAATTGCTAAATCTACTTTCAAAGTTTCAATCTTTGGACCTAATGCTTGTGCAAAAAACTTGAGATTTTCCACTCCAGCATAACCCCATGGTAGTGGTTGTACGTGATAGTAGTGGAGTTGGATTAAACGTAGGCGACATAATCACCGTCCGCGATGCCGTCAATAGCCCCAAAATGAGATCTAGAACTAGATGTTCCTAAACTCTTTCATCCACAGTTTTCTTACTTATTTGTTTGTAACTGAAGCAAATAATACTAAGTTTACACCTTGTCTAATTCCTCCCATTAGTGTTACCTCTGAACAGAAATCATACTCCATTTAGAAACAGCTGATATACATTACTTACATCCCAACGTGTTCTTTACAGGAAAATAAATTCCTCCCTTGTGTCTGTGTCTAAGTACTCGTTACAAGTAGGAATTACTTTTATTTGCTAATTTAATTAAGTAAATTAGGCGTCTCCAATTATAAAGACATTAAACATGAGATATTATCATTACGGATGTTCTTAGTTTTGTAACTTATTAACCCCGCGTCATCAATTTTGTTAACCCAATCAATGCAATAGAGATAATGGATGTGTGGAACGGACATATTTGTAATACCATAAATTTTATAGACATCAATATAATATAATGGTAAATTTAGAAAAATGTTTGAAAGTAGAATTGATAAACCGGGTTTTCAGCCTCTCTAAATTAAAGAAGATAGCTGTTAGACGAGTTAAAGGCTAGGTACTAAGAAAATAGTTAAAACACATCTTTAACACAACTCCAAAATAACCCACATACTACTAACATTATTATTATTATTCTTTGCAACAACACTTTCAAGACAAAAAGCTCAAAATATTACTGCACTTTACAGATTAGAGCAACACAACTAGGGCCAAATCATCCAATTTCAATTACAAATTGTTGAGAAATCAAACATTAACAAAAGAGTAATTTTTTTAATTTAT